>CAIGQW010055024.1:21553541-21566748 GCA_903798125.1 Danio choprae | reverse complement strand
ATTTGTTCAGGAATCGTTTAGACTACAGTTATTGCACTATCATTTAGATTCACTAAAATGAATCTCCTCAGAGTCATTTGTTCAGGAATCGTTTAGACTACAGTTATTGCACTAGAATTTCGATTCACTAAAATGAATCTCCTCATAAGAGCCATTTGTTTGGAAATCTGGTTAAGATTCACCTCAGCTTATAACAGTCATTTGATCAGGGGTTGGTTGGACTATACTGGTAATGCAGTATGGTTTTAATTCAATTTTTTTTTAATCACTGCATAAGATCCATACTTTTTGGGGGGATTCAGAAGAATCATTTTGTACATGTAGCCTAATTATTTGGGAATCATTTGGACTATGGTAGTTTTGATATATGACTATGATTCACTAATAAGAATTGGCACTTAAGAGTCAATTGTTCAGGAATCGTCTGGACTACAGTTATTGCACATTTTGAATCACTAAAATGAATCTCCTCATAAGAGTCATTTGTTTGGGAATCTGTCAGACTATGGCGGTAGATGTTTTAAGTGCACCAAAAAATATTGGCTATATTCACTGAGAATTGGACAACGATATTCAAAAGGGGGTGCACATTTAGACTAACTTGCTGGAATTGGTTGCACTACATCGATCACGCTGCATGGTTTTGATTCACTCAAAAGAATCATAAAGTTTATTTGCTTAGGAATCAGTTGATCCATGTTGGTCAGGTTATGTTTTTGATTTACTAAATAGCATCTGCTCATCAGCGTCATTTGTTCAGCAATTGAACTGATTGTGCTGTATGGTTCTGATTCCCTAAACAGAACCGACCTAATAAGTGTTATTTGTTCAGAAATCAGCCCACACTAGACATGTTGTATGTTTGTATGTTGCATGTTCGGTCTCCAACCCTATAGAACATCTGGAAACTGCAAAGTGACTTTTTTCCATGATAAAACATGGAAAGCATGTGAGTGGAAAAAAGAAAGAAGCACCTCTCAACAACACATGCAGGCACGAAACCGATCTGACCGCTTCAGAAATAAGAATTGATCCCAGACGTTTTGAGTTGCTTCAAACTACGGGCTCAATCATCTGACCTACTTTTGAGGGCACTTCAAACCCAAATCCTGCACTTCACCAATACATGTCATCCTCAACAAAGTCAGTGCAGTTTTTTAGTCCAGACAACTTAAAGCCATCTGAAAGATCAGGCCAGATAATGTTTCTCCAACAAGAGGAAATCAAATCTGTGAGCCACTTTAACAGGAAATGAAACGGAACAACATGGTTTATGACAAAAGCTGAACCGAGCACAGAGGGATTCCTCAATGTAGGGCTGAATTTGTCCTTTCTACAGGACATTTGTGAATCCGAATATCTCCTATCTTCTGCATGCTACAGAATGAACTCCTTTCATTCTCTAACGTGGACATTTAGGACTTTTAAATTCAATTCAATTCATTCAATTCAAGTTTATTTATATAGCGCTTTTTACAATGTAGATTGTGTCAAAGCAGCTTAACAAGTTCAATTAAATGATGCCAAATTTATAGGGGTGGGGTTATATTATTATCTGATGAACATTTTAATCAATTTTTAACATAATGTAACATGTTTTTATCATGATTAAAGCATATTTTGAAATCTCAGAGAGAGAGCATTTTAGAGAGTGAGTGTATTTTCTCTTTTTTTTAAATGACAATCACCAATACAGGGCGTCACTGTGGCGCAGTGGGTAGCACGATCGCCTCACAGCAAGGTCACTGGTTCGAGCCTCGGCTGGGTCAGTTGGCATTTCTGTGTGGAGTTTGCATGTTGCATGTTCTCCCCAAGTTCGCATGGGTTTAGACATTGTGTTAGAAACTCTCATATGCTTTACATGTTTGTTTACATAACTGCTATTTTCATCTATGACGATCCATTTTTGCATCGGGTTTAAATACACTATGAACAGCAGCTACGCTAATTATTTTCTTTATTTTCTATTTCCACCTGGGGATACTCATCCCGAAGCCCCTACAGACTATGCAGCGCCATCGATGCGATCCAAGACCTGTGAAGAGATGATCCCAAGGTATCCTGGACCAGGCCGTATCCCGAGCTGATGCTGTGGTGGTCATGGAGGAATAGAGTGCATGAGACTGATTCCTGAAAGGCCACAGTGACAAACGAGTCTACGCTTTGATCCTGTGGGCCAGCCTGACCTCCCGCCGGTGCCCTACCCACACCTGCAGCTTTTCCACGATGGACGTCCAGCTTCTCCAGCCTCCGGCGCCTAGACTGCAGCTCCACACAGGAAGTTTGGCCAGAAGAATAATGATCGTGCCCAACAAAGCCTGGTTTCTCTTTAGGTTTTTTTTTTCCCTTCACTTCGTCAATTGGTGAAGTTTTTTCCTCCACTGTTGCCACTGGCCTGCTCGGATCGGGACTTGTAGAGCTGCGCTTCGGTGGATTTGCTCTTCAGTGTTTGAACTTTCAGCAGTGAAACTTAATCCACACTGAACTGAACTGAACTGAACTAAACTAAACTCTGAAATCTGGAATTTACTAGAACATGTTAAGCTGCTTTGACACAATCTACATTGTAAAAGCGCTATATAAATAAACTTGAATTTAATTAAATTGAATTGGTATCAGTGTCTATTGTTATGCTTTAGTGTAAATTAGTATTTTTATTTGGTTTTGGTATTGTTTTATTTTAATGTAATTGATTTATTTATTTACTTCCTATTGGTTGATGATGATTTAATGTAAATTTGTCGTTTTATTTGTTGGACCCCATGAAGAACAGCCACTGGCTAATAGGGATCTTAATAAACCACTTTTTTTTTAATTAAAATCTCTTTTAATTGCTAAAACATTACTAACTATCAATCAGAAAACAAAACGCATGTTGCACATTTTTTATAGTTTCAATCATGCTGATAATGTACAAAAGAAATGTGCATAATGCATGGTTAATCTCTGTGCTTTTATCCCTAAAGTATTCAATCAAATGATTGATGTTATGTTTGGTCTTGCCCTTTAATGTCATTCAATCCAATTGAGCTCAAAGGCGAGTCTGACCTCGTTCCTGTTCAATGTTACACTGTGTCCTGCCTTCAAAGCATCCATACACCTCCTATCTATAAGCCACAATAAAGCGTCATCAGCATTAATAGAGGGAGGTGGTGTGGTTGTGGCACTGCCCAGCCTGCAGGGAGCAAGGGAGGATGTGCATCTCCACAGCATCCCTCCACACCCTCAACCACAGCAACATAAAAAAAAACTCAACAGTGTATTCTACATTTCATTCTGGTATGGTTTCTACAAGGTTTTGTGAATTACAGTGTGATTTTTGCTGCCCTTGCACATGTAACGCACACACTGAAAGACCATGCTGAAGGAAAACAGTGAGTACGCGTACATGGACACCAATACTCCCATTTAAATACGATTAAGACAATACTCTGATACAATACTTTTGCAACAGGACGCACACACGGCAGTTGTCAGGGGTTTGACGACAAACAAATGAAAATGGCTTCAAGCAAGAGAGCACATTTTTGGTGCAGGTGGGAAATGATGACTGATAATTCTGGAAGAAATGGACATTATGAAGTGCCTCCGAGTTTGAAGTGACTAAAGTTAGTGAATGAAATGGCAGAAATGGACATCAATAATCTAATTATTTGCCTTAATCTGAATAGGACAATAATATGATTAAAGAGTTTACATAAGTTGCCTTTTGAATGTTCCTTTCCCGTTCCTGTTTTAAATGTTATAGTACATACACAGTTCGATTAACGACACTCTTATTATCCTTAGACTAATGACACTCAATTAGACTCTTAAATCAGAGTAATGTCTTAATCGTATTAAAATGACCAGCAGGGTGGATTACTGTAATAGATTTCTCACTGGTCTTCTTCCCAAAACGACACTCAGACAGTTGCAGCTCATCCAGAACGCTGCTGCCAGGATTCTGACCAGAACCAGAACATCAGAGCACATCCCACCTCAGGTCCTCAGGTCTTTACACTGGCTCCCAGTTACATTCAGAATAGATTTTAAAGTAATATTACTAGTCTATAAATCAGTAAATGGCCTAGGACATCAATACATTATAGATATGCTCACTGAATACAAACCTAACAGATCACTCAGATCTTTAGGATCAAGTAAATTGGAAATTCCAAGAGTTCAGTCAAAGCAGGGTGAATCCGCCTTCAGCTACTGCGCCCAACATTAGGTACATGGATGTTCTCCAACATTAGGTACATTCACATCCAGAGTTAAAACAACTGTTTAGCTGTGCCTTTACTGAATGAGCACTGTGCTACGTCCCACAGATCACACTTATGTCTTTCTTTTGTTTATCATTCTTTTATAACCTGTTTTAACACATTATAATCTGTTTTTATAATAATTTTATTCTTTGTTGTTTTTATTTTCTCATTTCTTTTATTCTTGTTTATGTAAAGCCCTTTGAATAACCATTGTGTATGAAATGTGCTATATAGATTAACTTGCCAGTTTCAGGCAGAACCGAGCGACGCTGCTTTCTCAAGAGTGTTACTTTTCACCAAACCCTCCAAAATCAACATTCCAGCACAAGCCGAAACGGAGAGAGAGAGCTGTTAAAACTGTGTGCAAGCATGGATTTCACAGTCCTGGCCTCGACTCAAGGCTCAAATACTGAGGCCATTTGTCTGGTCAACTACCTGTAATCAGTCAGATGATGGTCTGCTGAATAGAGCTGAAACGCACCCTTAATTGGGCCAGATTGGGCACACGTCATAGCCATTAGCACATTAGTTTACATTAGCTTTTTCAGAAGTGTAATAGAGGTTTGAATCATGCATAAGACATTTCTTGATTTTTTTTTTTTTTCATCAATGCTTTGATTTTATTTTCATCAAGTCCTGGCTGGGCCAGTTGGCATTTCTGTGTGGAGTTTGCTCCGGGTGCTCTGGTTTCCCCCACAGTCCAAACACATGCGCTATAGGTGAATTGGAAAACTAAATTGGCCATAGTGTATGAGTGTGTGTGTGTGTGTGAATGTGAGAGTGTATGGGTGTTTCCCAGTACTGGATTGCAGCTGGAAGGGCATCCGCTGCTTAAAACATGGAATAGTTGGCGGTTCATTATGCTGCAGCGACCTCTAATGAATCAGGGACGAAGCCGAAGGAAACATTAGTGAATGAAACATTAGTCGGGTCATTCCTACAGTTCGATGCCATTTCAGAGTAGTACCCTGAAATAGTACCCTATGTCCCTGTATAAGATTTTATCATTTCAGTTGAAGGAGTACTTATTAAACTATAAGAAAAACAGATTGGGCCTGCTCAGGATATTACGGTTTAGTAAGTTCTTTTACAGAATTTTCACCCGACACAGGCCAAATGTCTTCCGTTACAGGACATTCTCATACATTTTTTTAAATAAATAGTTACTGTAATATTTATATTTTATAATAGCTAAAATGTCCCTCACTTTAGCCTGCAATAAATAAGCAAAAAATAAAAGGCATGTTATGATTTATGGCACATTTAAAGTGACAGTCACCAAAACAACACACTTCGGATCAAAGTCTAAAAGGGTCGGTTTCAAAGAGTTATAAAACATTATTTGTGTGGTATTTTGAGCTGAAACTTCACATACACACACTGTTTAGGGACATAAGAGACTTATTTTATATCATGTAAAAAGGGGCATAAGAGGTCCCCTTTAAGACTGCGTTCGTAGATGATGTCATGCTGGAAATGTCCAGACATCTGTCAGCCTCATAATTTAATATGGAATCTTCCCGCGCTTGCGCTTCAGATAAAACAACATCACAGACCTGGAAAAACTGCAAGGTGGAAAACTGCTATTATTTTCCATTAGAAAATACATAATGTAGCATACAAGGTTTTTTAATAGGGGGGAAATTTCTGGCTTTCACGTCTTTATGTAATCACACCATTACTTGAGGAAATGGCTGAAGCGTTAAGCTGATTCAAAGTGTTTTCATATCCTGAACGACTCGCTAAGGTGAAGATCATCAAGACTCTTTTCTTCGGTGGAAAACGAAAGGACTGTGTTTTGACTAAAATGTGCACTGGAAATCACCCAGAGCAGAGTCACAGGTCACCAGAACAGAGATGAGGCCGGAACTGAGGATTTACACAAATATGTGTCAGATTCATTAGAAAAGACCTTTTAACAGCCCATAATAGCAGGGAGGAGACTTCAAGCATGCAGAATAACATGACCTTAAAGCGTGCGCACACACACATACACACACGCACGCATGCACACAGTGCTTTTATTATCCTCATTTGTAATTTGTAATAAAATAAATATACATGTATATTCTGCTATTGAAAATTCTCAGTTTCTCTGGATTAAACATGTTTGAGTAAAATATTAATATTTACTTTTTGTATTAAATTATTGCTAAACTGGTCAAAATAGCCAATGTTTTATTGTGTTGTGATGGAAGAAGCAGGATTATTCAAACAATTATTCATTTCTTAACTCAAGAAAATGATGAAAAACATTGGTATAGCGTTATCTAAAAATAAATAAGAAAATGTGTGCAGGGACTTTATTTCTGCAGGCTAAAATGACCGTTTTTGGGATATTTTTCACAAAACTTGCAACATTATTTGCTTCGATTCGTCGATTCATTCCTACAATTCGATGCCATTTCAGAGTAGTACCCTGAAATAGTACCCTATGTCAGCATTATTTGCTTCGATTCTTGTGTTTTGCTGTGAAAATAAACAAACATTTTGCAAAAATAAAATTATTTGTTGATCTCAAGAACCACTGGACCTGCAAAATCCATGAAAGACTGAAAACTGGATAAAAAATTGCTATTGTGTTGTCTACAAATTCTCAAAAGATGGCATCTTAAATTTACCCAATTGTCATTTTTATGATATTTTTCTTAGAAATTTGGTAGAAATGTTGTCAGTAGTTTCCATAACAAACCAAAAATAACTTTTTACTCAAGACTGCAAATCCAGAGAAGCACAGAGATGCCTTCAGAGGTCAGTGTTTCCACAAATATGTCATATCCATCTGAAAAGGTCTTTTAACAGCCTTTAATGACAGTGAGGATCTCAAGCGTGCCGTACAACATGACGACATATGTACATAGTGCTTCGGTTACCCACATTTTTTCATAAAAATGTTACAATTTAAGATCCTCCAAGATTTAGCAGGGACCTTTGGTTGTAATATGCGGCCTAAAAATGTTTTTGTGACACTTTTCTCAAAACTTACGGCATTATTTGGTTCAATTCTTGTGTTTTGCAGTGAAAATAAACAAAATATTGCTGTGAAAAAGAAAAAAAGAAGAAAAAATTATACATATATTCATTCATTCATTTACTTTCTTTTCGGCTTAGTCCCTTTATTATTCTGGGGTCGCCACAGCCGAATGAACCGCCAACTTATCCAGCATATGTTTTACACAGCGGATGCCCTTCCAGCTGCAACCCATCACTGGAAAACATCCATACACACTCATTCACACACATAAACTATGGACAATTTAGCCTACCCAATTCACCTGTACTGCATGTTTTTGGAATTGGAAACCCACGCCAACACGGGGAGAACATGCAAACTCCACACAGAAATGACAACTGACCCAGCCGAGGCTCAAACCAGCGACCTTCTTGCTGTGAGGCAACTGTGCTACCCACTGCGCCACCGTGTTGCCCAATATACATATATGCATTTATTTATTTCTAATACATATTTTAATTAAAAAAACAATTATTGATGTGAATTTTTTTCTTTTTTGATCTCAAGTATCGCTGGACTTACAAAATCTGGCAAAGACTGAAAATTTGTTAAAAAAATTGCTAATTCTCAAAAGATGGCATCTTAAATTTACCCAATTGTTATTTTATGCTCCTTTAAATGATATTTTTCTTTGAAATTTGGTAGAAATGTTGTCAATAGTTTCTATAACAAACCAAAAATAGCTTTTTACTCAAAACTGCAAATCCAGAGAAGCACAGAGATGCCTCCAGAGGTCAGTGTTTCCACAAATATGTGTCAGATCCATCTGAAAAGGCCTTTTAACAGCCTTTAATGACAGTGAGGATCTCAAGCGTGCCGTACAACATGACATATAGGTTTAACACCAGAGAGAAATCCCTAAATGGAAACCAACCTGGAGATGGCTAATCCCACACAGAGGAACCATTAGTGCCTCTTCCGTCCTAATGGAGACACGCATTCTCCAGTTCATCCCGACACCTCGTCTATCACAGATCGCAATGAGGTGCTCAAATACAAATGAACAGCAGATCAATAAACTCACTACAGTTTGACAAATATTCCAGCCATCAGTAGAGCAAAGAAGTTAATGGCTAACGTTCTGCCACAAGATGGCGACAGAGACCGCATAAGTCATTGGGGGAGGAAAAACTACAGCTGAACAAATCATTACAGAACAGGTAAGTGAAATTCTAAGTCGATCTCTCGCTTTTGTATTGTGTACTGCTGTATTTATACCATAGTAATCTGGTAGCATTTGCTTTGTTTGGGCTTTTTCGGGGTTAATTATTGTGATCTCCCAATTGCAACAGAGAAATACTGGGAGATCTCTGTAGACTGATGGCATTTCATGCCGTTCAGCCTTATAATCTTAAAATGTGAGCAAAATCACCTGTTTTGTCATCACTTTAGACATTACGCTAGAGAATCACTCAAACACTAGCTCTACAGTGACGTTGGTGAAGTAGTAATGGTTCCTGCTGTTCTGACGTCAGCTGCAGATGTGAATGAGTGGCGGAAGAAAGTAGTTCCTCTTACAAAAAGATTTTTGAGACTCTCTGTGTTTGATTTTCTTTTTTATATAAACGATTACGCCGTCAAACTGTTGTATAAACAACACTCATTACACTCATTACACTCGTAGCAGTGCGGCTGTATATGTGGCTGTATATCGTCACTGGCGGGACACTAAGGCACTCGGCCTGTGGCCTCGAGCCAACGCACGCCTCCCACCAGTGCCGATATACAGATATATCACACTGCTACTCATGTGATATTGCTCATATATCATGCGACTTACATCGATGGATGCTTTTTGGGTGTATAATTACTCTGCAGCACATTTTGTAGGAAGATGCAACACCGCTCTCGGCAGATTAAATCAAGCAACAAATCATGAGGGTTTACAATCATGATCTGTGCAACACCTTACTGTACTGTAATTACTGATATAGCATTTTATTAAATAAAACCATTACAATGGTATTTTGTACTTGAATATATAAATGGGTAGAGACAAAATACTGCTGGAACATTGGTTGATGTTATGCTTGACTTAATACAAATTTAAATGTTTAAACACCATTTTAATATTATCATGACTTATCTTACTGTCTAAAACACCATGGAACATATATCTCAAAATATAAATTGTCACACACAAAAAAAACATTATAAAAAACAATAATGCATGCAAAATAATGGTTAAAAATAACTAAATAAACGTTAAACATTTATAAATATACATAATAAACATTTATAAATGTTTTTATAAATAAAAAATACTTTTCATAATAATAATAATCACCACTAATTTCATCATCACATTAATAAGTCTGTGGCTCAAATATCTCTTTAAAAAAATAGTCTAGGTATATTATATATACAAGTCACATAATTATAAGAAAAAATACATATAAATACAATTTATGATGATAATTACAGGTTTATCAATACTTTGAGTTAAATAAGAAACGCAAATTACTTAAAAAATACCTATAAACTTAAGGAACATATTTAAAACGTTTAGTCAATTAATCAAATACAATAATAATAATAATAATACATTAATAACAAATGGTGATCAGTTGTCACAATAAATAAATAAATAAATATAACCTCCTTTATGACCTTTACATTTTAGGTGTCCAATATCCTGTTATATAGACCTGTAAAAAAGCTCAAACTCGCAAAACTCTTTGGAAAAACCTGCTAATCAAAACCTGACTGTCACCTTAGTATTTATTTGGTCATATGTTTGCATTAGATGTTCATATAATAGATGTGAATCAAACTCAGACTTAGTTTTCTTTCCTCTGACTTCTACGGAAAGGTCATGAGATACTTGCAAATAATCAATCTTCCTCTAAAAGACACAGAACAACCAGCATATAAAGTGTTTTGGCCTCGCTGGTGTCCACAGACATGTCTATAATGAAGAGAAATGAATGTGTCATACATGGAAGCTACAGCAGCTTCCTTTTCTTAATAGAGCCATAGTTTAAGATGATTATCAGCGAAGGAAGGAGACAAAACACATCTGGTTACCGTTCCAAAACGAACACCAAAAAGAAATAAAAGTCCAGATTTCCATCTCCACATCACAGCCATGCCAATGTCAACAGCCCTGAAACGCAGCTCTGCCAATGACGGCTAAATCTCAGTGTTTTTACACTCCCTGCACAAATCCTAGACTGTTAGAAACATTACATTCAACTATAACTTGTCAAAACATCATAATCAGGTGTGTTTTAACGTGCACCAAAATGCTTTGCTATACAGTACAGCGAACACTAGTAAAGACATTTTTCTGTGCACACCGTCCATCGCAATATTTACATATAACTCAATACATGCATATTTATCTATTCACATCCACTTGTAAATGATCTTCATAGTTTTCTGCTTAAAGTGCACACACAGTTGAGGTCAGAATTATAAGCAATCCTGTTACATTTTAATTCTTTTATATTTTTTCCCCCGATTTCTGTTTAACAGAGAATTTCATTTCTATCACATTTCTAAACATGATACTATGGGCTGGGCGATTAATCGAAAAGTAATCCAAATCGACATTCAGAACCTATAATCGATCTAATTTTTCCAGGTCCATTTTTTCGATTACTTTCCCTACCGCGTGTGGAGTCACGTGACCCCGTTCTGGCTGGTTTATACTTCTGCGTCGAGCGCTCGCATATGGTCCAGCGCAGCCTTCGTGCGGTCATACTTCGTGCTATACAATAGTTGCCCTATACCTTCTACTTTTAATATAATAAGCATTCAAAATAATTAATTTTGTTTCCAAAGGTGCAAGTTATTTATTTTCACTTTTTTTAATAGAGAAAAATGACTGTTCATTTTAGGCAATGTGTGTTTTAATTTCATTTGTTCAATGTTGATGTTCAATAAATAATCATAGATAGTAGACAGTGTGTTTTATTTTAAAATCAAGTAATGCATCCTTCATTCAAAGATCTCTCACCTGTAATATGGGAGTATATTAACCTGTCAGTGAACTATGAGGGCAAAAAAAATTTAATAAATAAATAAGTAATCGTTCATTAATCCTAATCGAGTTAAAATGTTCAATTAATCGAGATTTTGATTTTAGGCCAAATCGCCCAGATACTATTTCTAAACTCATTTCTAATAACTGATCTCTTTTATCTTTGCCATGATGACAGTACATAATATTAGACTAGATATTTTTCAAGATACTAGTGTTCAGCTTAAAGTGACATTTAAAGGCTTAACTAGGTTAATTAGGGTAAAGTTAGGGTAATTAGGCAAGTCATTGTATAACGGTGGTTTGTTCTGGCGGCGAAAAAATATATTGCTTAAGGGGGCGAATAATATTCACCTTAAAATGGTTTTAAAAAAATTAAAAACTGCTTTTATTCTAGCCGAAATAAAACAAATAAGACTTTCTCCAGAAGATAAAATATTATAGGAAATACTGTGAAAAATTCCTTGCTCAAGATACTAGTATTCAGCTTAAAGTGACATTTAAAGGCTTAACTAGGTTAATTAGGGTAATTAGGCAAGTCATTGTATAACAGTGGTTTGTTCTGTAGACAATCAATAACAAATATTGCTTAAGGGGGCAATAATTAGTAATATTAAAATGTTTTGTTTTGGGGTTTTTTTTAAATAAGAACTGCTTTTATTCTAGCCAAATAAGACTTTCTCCAGAAGAAAAAATATTATAGGAAATACTGTGAAAAATCCCTTGCTCTGTTAAACATTATTTGGGAAATATTTGGAAAAAGGAGGATTAATAATTGTGAATTCAACTGTACATATAACATACATTAAACCAATATATATGTTCATAGTACATTATAATGTGTATATAATGTCATATCACGCTATTTAAATCTTAGTGGTTAATCTGTAAACTATATATGTAGCACTACCATTCTGTACATAATATGTAAATACTACTCATCTTAAACTTAATAAACTTCTGGTTAGATGCTAACTGTATTTCTGCACTACGTACTCAGCATTACGTTGTACTTTAATAAAGTAATCTAACCTACAGGTCTGACTTCGAATAGTTTCAATAACTAAAAAAATACATTGTAGGCTTTGCTTGTTTTTTAGTAGGTAAGAGTTTAATGTCTATTAATCTTAACATGTATATCAAAACTCAAGGCCTTCGTGTGGTGAAGTATGACCTTTATGCGCCATTAGTGTCATCTAGAGGATTAGAAGATAAAGTACGTTTTCAAACAACCTCAAACCCTCAACACCCTTTCATAATATTATTCTTATTCATAATTTATGACAAAAGAGCGAACATGTGTGGCGAAACTTACCTGTGGAGAAGACACTCCTCGAGCTCGGCGTCTCAAATGAAACCCAAATATTACTTGGATATAAAAGCTCCGCCAGTGTTTATGCTCATTTATCTGTCTGTGGTTATTTTGGGGAACATTTGAGGTTTATCGTGCACTTCTGGGAGTGAATGTGGATGTATTTTCCCGTGTAAACACTTCAGCTGTGATCCAAAGACACGAATACCCCTGCTGCTTGTGTTTATATTGATTTATTGGCGGATGATTACGAACTAATTTCAAAGACGCACACCGCCACCTAGTGTGAGGGAGTGTGAAGAGACGCTCTATATATTACACTACTATACAGTGCTCAGCATAACTGAGTACACTGAGTACAATTTTATCCATTTCTCAGTGAATATGGGTCATATATTTTGGTGCATTTGAAGAAAACAGATTTATTAAACGGATATATTCAATATTTTTCCCTAACACATAAATTTGGGCTACTAATGTTTGGACTGTAATCATATGTTATTTTGTTAGATGAGCTCCAGATTTGGCTTCAGTACTGACTAAACTAATGTATATGCATTAATATTGTAATATATAATATATAAACTAATATTGTAAAGCATCCTATAGAAAATATTTATTTGAATGAGAGATTTGTGAGGGGGGGG
>CAIGQW010055024.1:21447888-21468541 GCA_903798125.1 Danio choprae | reverse complement strand
GTGTGTGTGTGTGTGTGTGTGTGTGTGTGTGTGTGTGTGTGTGCGTGCGCATTCATGTGTGTGCGCCAGGCATTTTGTACTTCTACTGCTGATGTTCATTTGCATGTTTAAACACATTCCCACATAAACACACACACACACACACGCACGCACGCACGCACGCACGCACACACATGCACACACACACACGCACACACACACGCGCACACACACACACACATACACACACACATACACACACACACACAAAAGTGCACACAAACACGCGCACACACAAAACACGCACACATAAATACACAAGCACACACACAAATACAAACACACAAACAAACAAAAACACACAAATGCACACACACACACACACACACACACACACACAAACACAGAGAAACGCACACACGCGCACACAAACAAACAAACAAACAAACAAACACAGAGTCACACACAAATGAAAACACTCACAAACATGCACACACACACACACACACACACACACAAACACGCACACAAACATGCACACAGACACAAACAAACACACATGCACGCACGCACACACACACAAACAAACACACACAGTCACACACAAACATAAACACACACAAACATGCACACAAACACACACAAACAAGCACATGCACACACACACACACACACACAAACATGCACACAGACACGCACATGCACACAGACATGCACACAGACATACGCACACACACACAGACATACACACACATACAGACACAAACACACACACACAAGCGCGCACACACACATACGCGCACACACACACATGTAAAGCTATCTTTATGTGGTCTTCCCATAGACACAATGATGTTGATACTGTACAGACTGTATATTCTGTCCCTCACAGGGAACATTCTGCACTTTTATCAGTTTCAAAAATACTTCATTCTGTGTGGTTTATGGGCCGTTTTCTTCACGGGGACCAAAATAATGTCCCCACAAGGTTAAAAAAGTACTGCCATTGCTATACTTGTGGGGACATTTGGTCCTGTGATGAATACAAGGTACAAAATAAACATCCTATTTACATTCACGGGCCTCACAGTGGCGCAGTGGGTAGCACGTTCGCCTCACAGCAAGAAGTCGCTGGTTCGAGCCTCGGCTGGGTCAGTTGGCGTTTCTGTGTGGAGTTTGCATGTTCTCCCTGTGTTGGCGTGGGTTTCCTCCGGGTGCTCCGGTTTCCCCCACAAGTCCAAAGACATGCGCTATAGGTGAATTGGGAAGACTAAATTGTCCGTAGTGTATGAGTGTGAATGGGTGTGTATGGATGTTTCCCAGAGATGGGTTGCAGCTGGAAGGGCATCAGCTGCGTAAAACATATGCTGGATAAGTTGGCGGTTCGTTCCGCTGTGGTGACCCCAGATTAATAAAGGGACTAAGCCGAAATGAAAATGAATGAATGAATGAAAGGAATATTTTTCAAGAACAAATAACATAGACAAACATACAATGTGAGGAATACAAGGTACACAACCCCCCCCCCCCTCCCCCACCCACCCCCACACACACACATACTGGTTCTTAGAACGCTTTACATAACACTGCCTACATCTGTAAATAAATCATGCATTAGCTTATTTTGGTTGGTCTATATCTACACTGGTCTAACTACACTCTTAAAGGCACAGTTCACCCAAAAAAGACATTTCTGTCATCATTTACTCACTCGTTGCAAACCTGTTTGAGTTTCTTTCTTCTGTTGAACACAAAGGAAGATAATATGAGGAATGTTGGAAAAAACGACCATTGACTTCTATAGTATTTTGTGTTCCTTCTATTGAAGTCAATCACTGCTTCTTATCAACATTCTTCAGAATATCTCCCTTGTGTTCAACAGAAGAAAGAAATGCATAAAAGTTTCCGAGCCACTTTTCTACTCTAATTTACAATTTTCATTTTTGGGAGAACAATCCCTTTAAAAAAGAATGATTCTATATGATTCCACAAACAGGGCGGCGCTGTGGCGCAGTGGGTAGCTCTGTCGCCTCACAGCAAGAAGGTCGCTGGTTCGAGCCTCGGCTGGGTCAGTTGGCATTTCTGTGTGGATTTTGTATGTTCTCCCCGTGTTGGCGTGGGTTTCCTCTGGGTACTCCGGTTTGCCCCACATCCTCGGCTGGGTCAGTTGGTATTTCTGTGTGGAGTTTGCATGTTCTCCCCGTGTTGGCGTGGGTTTCCTCCGGGTGCTCCGGTTTCCCCCACAGTTCAAACACATGCGCTATAGGTGAATTGGGTAAGCTAAATTGTCCGTAGTGTATGTGTGTGAATGAGAGTGTATGGATGTTTCCCAGTGATGGGTTGTGGCTGGAAGGGCATCCGCTGCGTAAAACATATGCTGGATAAGTTGGCGGTTCATTCCGCTGTGGCGACCCCAGATTAATAAAGGGACTAAGCCGAAATGAAAATGAATGAATATCATTAAATAAATTAGGAAATTACCCATGGCAACTATATTTACCTTCAGCCCACTAGCCTCAATCAAGTTTGGTTTTTGGCCCTTTATAAGAAAAGTTTGGGCACCCCTGCTTTAGATTATAAAACTGCTTTTTTACACTAAGAAAGAAGTTTCCACTAAGATACTGCTGTATGTTCACTGAAAAACTAAAATAATATGACTTATATCACTGCAAAATCCTTTATTTTAAAGAGATAGTTCAGCCAAAAATGAAACTTCTGTCATCATCATCATCCCCATTGAAGAAAATGCTGGGTTCACCATTACACCAACACAAATAGATTAAGCTGACTTAAATGTGTAAAAAAAAAAGCCAAATTATTAAGTGGATTGAACATAAAACAAATAAGTATTCCCCCCCAAAACTCTCATTTTATACAAGTAGTTTAAACAAGCAGCACAACTATTATTTTGCTTGTGCTTGTTTTTCCTCCAATGGAAGTCAATGGTTTAAACATTCTTCAAAATATCTTCTTTTGTGTTCAACAAAATAAAGACCTCACACTTAAAAAAGGATGTTTGCTGTTTGTTCAAACTACTTATTTAAAATGAGCTGAAACAACACAATTCTTGAGTTCTTTAGGAGAGACAACTCAATTCTTCTTATGTTCAATCCACTTAAATGTGTAAAAGCTGATGAGTGAACTTTATTCCTCCATGTTGTCTCAACACAAATCGATTGTGTGGAATCAGCATTTTTTTACAGCGCATAAATATTTGGAATCACTCGAGTAAACGCTGATGCCATTATTACTTTTTGCATGAACTGCCCCTTTAAGAGACCAACAGAGACCCAACATATAACAGAGGCCGAGTGTTATGCTGGGTTCACCATTACACCAACACAAAATGATTAAGCTGACTTAATAGTTTGGCTTTTTTTACACATTTTTGAACATAAAACAATTAGGTATTCCCCCAAAAACCCTCATTTTATACAAGTAGTTTAAACAAGCAGCACAAATATTATTTTGCTTGTGCTTGTTTCCCCCCCAATGGAAGTCAATGGTTATAATGCTGGGTTCAACATTACTCCAACACAAAATGATTAAGTTGACTTTATAGTTTACATTTTTTACACATTTAAGTGGATTGAACATAAAACAAACAAGTTGTCCCCCCAAAAACTCAAGAATTGTGTTGTTTCAACTCATTTCATACAAGCTGTTTAAACAAGCAGCACGAATATTATTTTTGAGCGCACTTAATCCAATAATGTTTGAGTTTCTGTTAAACACAAAAAGAAGATACTTCTAAAATGTTTAACAACTGGCTTCCATAGTATTTGTTCGTCCTCCAATGGAAGTCAATGGTTACCCGTTTTAAACATTCTTCAAAATATCTCCCTTTGTGTTCAACAAAATAAAGACCTCATAAAGCTTTGAAACCACCAGAGTAGACGCTGATTGCAATGTTATTTTTGCATGAACTGTCCCTTTAAGAGAATAACGTAGCTAAAACAGAGAACCAATATATATAACAGTGTTATTATTGATCTCTGAAGGGAGTTTTGACTGCAGAGCCAGTATAGACCTGTTACTGAGCACTTCCTGCCTGCAGCCTTTCCACCAATCAGAACGAGCGCTCGCAGAGGAAGTCAAGCAAAGCAGGGGAAATTCCTAAACAGCTGAGCCGAGCGAGTTCACCACAAACACTCTGTTCCCCTCCAATTAACCAAAAGAGGATGTGGACGCCTACATTACGACAAAACACAATATCTACACAACTGGGCCCACTGAAGAAAATAACTCTTAAGATTTACTTTTAAAAATCGAGCCAATTTCAAGTTAATTTTACTTTTCAGCTTCATTTACTTTATGTTTAACCTAACGCTCCTAAATGAATTAAGTAAAAGTATGATTGATCATCTTTAATTTTGAGTCTATTCATTCATTCATTTTCTTTTCGGCTTAGTCCCTTTATTAATCTGGGGTCGCCACAGCGGAATGAACCGCCAATTTATCCAGCATATGTTTTACACAGCGGATGCCCTTCCAGCTGCAACCCATCCCTGGGAAACACCCATACACTTACATTCACACACATACACTACAGACAAATTAGCTTACCCAATTCACCTGTACCGCATGTCTTTGGACTTGTTGGGGAAACCGGAGCACCCGGAGGAAACCCACGCCAACACGGGGAGAACATGCAAACTCCACACAGAAATGACAACTGACCCAGCCGAGGCTCGAACCGGCGACCTTCTTGCTGTGAAGCGAGAGCCCGGTGGAGCAGAGGGTAGCACAATCGCCTCACAGCAAGAAGGTCACTGGTTCGAGCTCTGGCTGGGTCAGTTGGCATTTCTGTGTGGAGTTTGCATGTTCTGCCCATGTTTGTGTGGGTTTCCTCCGGGTGCTCCGGTTTCCTCCACAATTCCAACATGCATTGGATAAGTTAATTGTGTAAGCTAAATTGTCCGTAGTGTATGAGTGTGTATGGATGTTTCCCAGTGATGGGTTGCAGCTGGAAGGGCATCCGCTGCGTAAAACATATGCTGGATAAGTAGATGGTTCATTCCGCTGTGGCGACCCCAGATTAATAAAAGGACTATGAAAATGAATGAATGAGTAATTGATTATCCTAATTTGGAGTCTATATTAATTTAAATTAATCAAGTTCTTGTTTTTAGCAGAAGGAACATTCATTCATTAATTTTCCTTCAGCTTAGTCTCTTTATTCATCAGAGGTCGCCACAGTGGAATGAACCGCCAACTAATCCATATGTTTCAAGCAGCGGCCCTTCCAGCTGCAACCCAGTACTGGGAAACACCCATACACACTCATCCACACTCATCCACTACTGCCAATTTAGTCTATTCAATTCACCTATAGCGCATGTGTTTGGACTGTGGGGGAAACCGGAGCACCCGGAGGAAACCCACGCCAACACGGGGAGAACATGCAAACTCCACACAGAAATGCCAACTGACCCAGCCGAGGCTCGAACCAGTGACTTTCTTGTGTGAGGTGAGAGCGCTACCCACTGCGCCACCGTGCTGCCCCGCAATAAATTCTAAATAAAAGAAAACTAATCAGTTCATTTAATACATCAAGTAAATGTGTAAATATTAAATGCTTACTTAGGTAATTCTAGTTGTCCTTGACCCTTAATATTACAATAAAAACATTATGAGAGTTAATTTATTAGATTTTACTCCACCAAAAAGTCATTTCTCTCAGTGCTGTAAGCTGGCATGCAGATAAAAAGCATGCAGAAAGAGAGACGGAGGAGCACACAACTTACAACCAGCGCCTCTACCTGGATGAAATCGTGCAGCGAGGCGTCCTGCGTCTCCTTGAACTCTTTGCGGATGTTGAAGAGGTCGATCTCGCAGCGGGACACCATGATGCGGATTAATGCACGGTCATCTGTTCCCAGCCCCTGCATGCATCAAAATCAGCACAATTCTGACCATGGTTATTTCAGAAAATAAAGACTAAGAGTAAAACTCCTGGTCAAAAGAAAAAAAAAATCATCTGCCGGAGGCTAGATCTCTGCAACTCTCAGATGGTTTCCCACTGAAGCTAAGCAGGGCTGCACCCCGTCAGTACCTGGATGGGAGACCACATGGGAAAGCTATTACTGCCGGAAGTGATGTTAGTGAGGCCAGCAGGGGGCGCTCAACCTGCGGTCTGTGTGGGTCCTAACGCCCCAGTATTTTGATGGGGACTCTATCCTGCTCAGTGAGTGCTGTCTTTCGGATGAGATGTTAAACCGAGGTCCTGACTCTCTGTGGTAGTTAAAAATCAAAGGATGTCCTTCAAAAAAAAGAGTCCCCTTCCTGGCCAAATTTGCCCACTGGTCTCTGTCTATCATTGCCTCCCAACCATCCCCATATCATAATTGGCTCCATCACTCTGCCTCCTCTCCACCAATCAACTGGTGTGTGGTCTGACGCAATATGGCTGCCATTGTCATCCAGGTGGATGCTGCACACTGGTGGTGGACGAGGAGATTCCCCACAAAAATGTGTAAAGCGCTTTGAGTGTCCAGAAAAGTGCTATATAATGTAAGGAATTAATATTATTATTATTATTATTTCAATAATATTTGTTTTTATTTTTGGGAACACTTTATTTTGATGGTCCCTATTGCACATTTTGTTGACTAAAAGTTGCATTGCAGCTACATGCCACTTACTTCTCATTGGAGCATTAGTAGACTGTCTGCTTAATGTCTGCTGATGCTGCTCCTTCAACAGACATTTAACGGACTATAAGAAACTTTGTAAGTACATGTCAACTTACACTAACCCCAACCCCAACCTCACAGTCTACTTATAATCTATTAAGAATCAGTTGGCATGTAGATGCAGTGTAACTTAAATTCAACAAAATGTGTTAAAGGGACCATCAAAATAAAGTGATCCCCTATTTTCTTGTTATTTTATTCATTCATTTATTCATTTTCTTTTCGGCTTAGTCCCTTTATTAATCTGGGGTCGCCACAGCGGAATGAACCGCCAACTTATCCAGCATATGTTTTACGCAGCGGATGCCCTTCCAGCTGCAACCCATCACTGGGAAACACCCATGCACTTCCATTCACACACATACACTACGGACAATTTAGCTTACCCAATTCACCTATACCGCATGTCTTTGGACTTGTGGGAGAAACCGGACCACCCGGAGGAAACCCACGCCAACACGGGGAGAACATGCAAACTCCACACAGAAATGCCAACTGACCCAGCCGAGGCTCGAACCAGCGACCTTCTTGCTGTGAGGCGATTGTGCTACCCACTGCGCCGCCGCATCGCCGCTTGTTATTTTAGTAAATGACAAATAAAGACTAAGGCTAAAACTACTGGTCAAAAAGAAAACATTATACATTTTCAACAATATTTATTTTTATTTTCCTGTACAAGTATCCTGCTACTTCTGTATTAATAATTCAAAATTGTGACCATTTTAAGCTTAATAAACACATAATAAACAATAAAAACATTTTTATTAACTAAAATAAATAATTATTAAAATAAATAAGTTATTTGGCAAATTAATGCACAGTCGTCTGTTCCAATCCGCACGATTCTGACCAAACATGCTTATTTTAGTCAAAGAGAATTAAAGACTAAGAGTAAAACTACTGGTCAAAAAATAAACAGCAACATTTTTGTTGACCAAAATAAAATTAATTTTAAAAATCACAATAAATTCAAGCTAAATTAAAGCTGCAAGCAGCGATGAAAGGGACCTCGCACCCGGGCTCACCGCCGCCCGGTGGCCTCAGGATGACAGAGAACAGCGGACAATAATAATTTAAGCCGATATATATTAAAAAACCCGAGAAAATCGAAGATTTATGCCAAACTTCCTTCTGTCAGCAGGTGGCGCTAAAACTGAGACTCAATATAGGCACGTAGATGTCTTGAGGAGAGGAATCTCATCGAACCTGTGCGTTTTCAGGCAGATCAGATATTGTTTGATTGAGTTATAAGTGCTTCCTCCTCCATGGCGAAGCATTGCACTTTCTCAGTCCGCCACAGACACGCCCCTCGGCGAAAACTCTAGATCTTCACAATTTAACATCACAAAGGCCTTTGGACTAAACTAATGGAACATGGACTCGATGTGATGAAATTTGTAGGAGGAGCTTGTGACACTGTAAAACATGTTACTTCCTGTTGCCAGCAGGTGGCGCTATATCTGTATCTGGTTATTGGCATGTAAACGTGTTCAGGTCAGGACTGTTATCAAACATATGGATTTTAAATCAGATCAGACAATGTATGGCTGATTTATAACAACTTCCTGTTTCGTGACGAAGCGTCAAAGTTTGAGAGGCCGCCACGGACACGCCCTTCGACGAAAACTCTAGATCTTCGCAATTTAACATCGCCAAGGCCTTTAGTTGACGATACCCAATTTTGGTGTTGATCCGATGAATTCCCTAGGAGGAGTTCGTTCAAATACCACGCCTGAAAATGGCAAAAACTGCACTTTTTCGGCAGAGGAAGTTAAAAATATCTGACTTCCTGTTGGGTTTGAGATTTCGCTCCAAGAGACTTTTTGGTAGGTTTTGGCATGTTTGATGTGTGTGCCAATTTTCGTACATGTGCGTGAAATGTAGCTCGGGGGCTAGTCCGTCAAATGTGTATAGGTGGCGCTGTCGAGTCATTTTGCCACACCCACTTCTAAAACCTATAATAAACGTAAATTTTCGCCACTTCTGGGGCGTGTGCAAAGTTTGGTGAGTTTTCGAGCATGTTTAGACCCTCAAAATCGCGATTCATTCCGGAGAAGAAGAAGAAGAAGAAGAAGAAGAAGAAGAAGAAGAAGAATAATAATAATAATAAACAGCGGAATTCCAATAGGGCCTACGCACCGTAGGTGCTCGGTCCCTAATAAACCTAAAGTAGACTAATAATGGCCACTGAAAAATGAGCTGAAACATAATAACTAGCGCATATAAATAATTGTTGTTAGAATTAATAAGCACTCATTCTGTTGTGTAAAATCGAACCTGAACAAACACCTGTATGCGCTTTTACACACAAACACATCAGTCAAGAGCAGGATTATATTAAAAAAACGTATTTATTATTTTAAACTGATTTATCAGGGGTCGCCACAGCGGAATGAACCGCCAACTATTCCGGCATGTGTTTTACTCAGAGGATGACCTTCCAGCTGCAACCCAGTACTGGGAAACACCCATACACTCATTCTCTCTCTCTCTCTCACACACACACACACACACACACATACATACACTCAGTTTGTATCCCATCATGTTCTCCCCGTGTTGGCGTGGGTTTCCTCCAGGTGCTCCGGTTTCCCCCACAGTCCAAACACATGCGGTACAGGTGAATTGATGAACTAAATTGGCAGTAGTGTATGAGTGTGTGAATGTAAGAGTGTATGGGTGTTTCAGAGTACTGGGTTGCAGCTGGAAAGGGCATCCGCTGCATAAAAAATATGCCAGAATAGTTGGTGGTTCATTCCACTGTGGTGACCTCTGATAAATAAGGGACTAAGCCAGAGGAAAACGAATGAATGAATGCATCCTATCAAATCTAAGCACACATTAAGAAAGGCCTGAGAAACTGAAACGTCTCCATTTTCTCCACTTCACCGGCCAATAATTATGAATGAGATATTACAGGGTTATTATTTGAGATTCATTTGTACACTTGAGCTGTTTGTCCTCCTGTTCAGACATTATTACAGTAAGTATATTACATAATAAATGCATTTTACCTTCATGGCTTTGTACAATCGGTCAGCAAAGTAGGAAGGTTGATTCTTCACACTCCGCACTGGAAAAATAAACACAATTATTGCTATTTTTACTGGAATCCCATGAAGCTTTCAGTGTCAGGCGTAAAGCATGCAATCAGAAATTTGATATACTCATACGTTTTGGGTCATTTTCTAATGTCAGTCATGATTTTTGCTTGACAAATTGAATTATTGATTATTTAAGACTTTAAGTTGACCTGTTGCATATAACATGAGTCGATTTTTTAATCCATACTTACAATGGCTGCAGTTTAGCTACTGACGTTGATTGTTATTGTTAACTAAAACCTCAATTTCTCATTAAAATGTTGCTTATTAATTGCTTATTCAAATGAATAGACATACAGCTGAAATAAATCAAATGTAAGTATTATATTTATAACTTGATGAACTCTAATACGTTGAAGAAGAATAGCAACTTGAACTAAAGCAAAGCTAAAACATGCCACATAACTAAACAACTAATTAAAATTAAAATAAGAATGGAAAATATTAAACATGCTAATTAAAATATTAATTAACATTATAATAGTATGCATTGGTGATGGCAAAATAGTTTTTTTAGTATCAAGATTTCAATTTCAAATGTGGTAATATTTGTATTCATTCATTTATTTTCTTTTCAGCTTAGTCCCTTTATTATTTTGGAGTCGCCACAGCGGAATGAACCGCCAACTTATCCAGCATATGTTTTACACAGCGGATGCCCTTCCAGCCGCAACCCATCACTGGGAAACATCCATACACACTCATACACTACGGACAATTTAGCCTACCCAATTCACCTATACCGCATGTCTTTGGACTTGTGGGGGAAACCGGAGCACCCGGAGGAAACCCACGCCAACACGGGGAGAACATGCAAACTCCACACAGAAATGCCAACTGACCCAGCCAAGGCTCAAACCAGCGACCTTCTTGCTGTGAGGCGATTTTGCTACCCACTGCACCACCGCGTCACCAATATTTGTATTATAGTTTTAAAAAATAGTTTAATTAATTTATATTTGTTTTTAGTTTTTCCATAAATGACGATAAACTTAAAGAAAATGCTAAATATATCCTTGGTAAGCCAGTAAAATACAATTAGGTTTATTTCAGTAGATGTTTTTGAGGATGTCTTATTTCAAGTTATAAATAAAATGTAGTTTTATTCAAATATAATTCCCTGGGTATTTAAATAACTCAGAAATTACACAGATTTAATTGAATAATATAATTTATTATCAAACATAAATCAACTACTGCATTGTTTAATAAGTGGCGTTCATCTGACTCAAAACATCAAGCAATAAAGTTTTAATTTTTTATATATATGAAAATTTAAAAAATAAAAATAATAATAAAATAAAATAAATTTCAATTAAAAAGGAAAACAAAATATAAAACATAAAATAAAATTAATAAAATAAAGCAAAATAAAATTAAATAAAAGTAATTGGTGTAAGTATTTTTAGTGCTTGGTCATCAATCCTCTTACCGATAGCAAACATCTCTCAAAATAAAATAAAATAAAATAAAATAAAATAAAATAAAATAAAATAAAATAAAATAAAATAAAAAATATTTGTATTTTTTTTAAATTAAATACATTTAAAATGAAAAAAGTAAAAAATAAAAATAAAATACATTTTGTAGGAGGCGTTTTTCTCAATAAAATTATAATAAAATAATAATAAAAATATTTTAAAAAGTACAAAAAAACTAAATTTAAAAACAAAATAAAATAAATAAAACCAAAGCAAAATAAAATAAAATAAAGTAAAAAATAATAAATAAATAAATTAAATTAAAAATTAAATATTTGTATTTTCTTTAATAAAATACATTTAAAATGAAAAAAGTTAAAAATAAAAATAAAATACATTTTGTCTGAGGCGTTTTTCTCGATAAAATTACAATAAAATATTTTAAAAAGTACAAAAAAACTAAATTAAAAAACTAAATTAAAAAAAATATATTTTTTTTAATTAAATACATTTAAAGTGAAAAAAGTAAAAAATAAAAATAAAGTAGATTTTGTCTGAGGTAATTTTCTCAATAAAGTTGTAATAAAATAATAATAAAATAAAATATTTTAAAAAGTACAAAAAAACTAAATTAAAAAACTAAATAAAATAAATAAATCCAAAGCAAAGCAAAATAAAATATATATTCTTTTATTAAATACATTTAAAATTAAAAAAGTAAAAAATAAAAATAAAATACATTTTGTCGGAGGCGTTTTTCTCAATAAAATTGTAATAAAATAATAATCAAATATTTTAAAAAGTACAAAAAAACAAATTAAAAAACTAAATAAAAGAAATAAATCCAAGATAAAATAAAATAAAAGTAACTGAAATAAAATCAGCATTTTCTTAGTGCTTTAGCCATCCATGCTCTTACCGATAGCAAACATGGCGTTTTTCACGTCTCCCGACATCTCCTTCTTTATGATCTGTTCGATGTCTTTGTTGCTGCACCTCACAAACTCCTGGAAGACTGCAGGGGAATCGCAGAACATTAGCTGGATTGATCGTTGATTAAACATGTATTAGCATGTGTGTGTGTGTGTGTGTGATCTGTGTGTGTTTTACCTCTCCTCAGATGAGGGAAACTCCTCGTGCACAAAATACTCATGAACTTGTCCTCCAGATCATCCGAGTCTGCATTACAAGCGTCTGCCAGCACCTTACATTACACATTTATTACAATTACAATTTAGTGAGTGATGCTTTGCATGAATAACTTAGGGGAGCTATCATGCAAAAATCACTTTTATAAGGGGTTAAAACACAGTTGTGTGTCAGCAGTGTGCGAATAAAAGCAGCCTCTAATGGTAAACATTAATTAATTGTATTGTTTATAATCACACTTGATTAAAACAGTCTGCAGAAACAATTTGATTCTCCCTTTGTACGTGTCATTAGAGTGGGAAAGCCCCGCCCATTAGTGACCATCTCTCCCTCATTAGCATAAACAGCCCTGAGTGAGAAGCAGCCGTCCGACATTAGAGTTTTGAGCTGCTGAAGATAATGTCAGCGAGTTTTAGATGAAGCACAAATGAACACTGGAGTCACAAAAATTAACATTTACTTATTATTTACTCATTATTAAATTAAATTAAATTAAATTAAATTAAATTAAATTAAATTAAATTAAATTAAATTAAATTAAATTAAATTAAATTAAAATTAATTGAGTTGTAAAAAAATGTAAAAATTAATTAAAACATTTTAACAATTTAAATAAATAAAATAAATAACATGCAAACATGCACTTTGTTGTCTCCCAACAAAAAAAATAATTAAATTTAATAAAAAAAATTTAAGAAAATTGTAAAAATTAACAATTTAAAAAATGTAAAAATTTTTAATAAATAAAATAAAATAAACAACATGCAAACATGGTGTTTTTCATGTTTTCCAACAACAAAAAAATAACATTAAAATAAAATAAAAAATATTCTGAAGAAAGCTGAAAACCGGTAACCATTGACTTTCCATAGTATTTGTTTTTCCTATACTAAGGAAGCAAGATGCCAAGATTGATCCTATTTTAACATTGGGAAACATAAAAAAAAGAGGCGTTTTGTATTTATGCCACTCTAATATGATTATACACACACACACACACACACACACACACACACACACACACACACACACACACACACACACACACACACACACACTTCTGTCCAAACCACTCCCAATAGTTTATTTTTCATGATAGGTGCTCTTTAAAATATTTAAGCGGGAGAGGAATAAAATGGCATGACAAAATTGCCTAACTATAACTATGTGCTAAAAAAACAGCATGGAAAGAAATTACAATTTGATTAATAGAAATAAAAAAAAAACAAAATCCATGATATTCCTTGACTTGGAAAAAAATCATATATAAAATCCCCTGACTCGTATTGTCTGGAACTAAAATCTCCCAATATTCCAGAAATATCACGTGGGAACCATGGCAAGCCATAATTTGAAGTGCAGTCGTCATGTGTGGGCAAAAAGCAGATACCTGACAGAGTTTTAGAAGTCTTTCCCACTTACTTGTGCATCTTCTGAAGCTCTGTCCATGTCTGCTGGACCCTCTTCACGAGCTCCCTGAAAACAGCATGAAAGAGAAGTGAAAGATGAGTTTATGAAGTGCGAGGATCTGTGTCTGGATGTACCTGTATAGATGTACCTGTGCCAGTGAGATCAGGATGCGTTTAAAAGTTCCAGAAGTATCTGATGCGATGGCGTCCTCCAAACTTTTTTTGAAGGCTATAAAGAGAAACATTAAAGTGTTGTATATAACAGGGGGTTTAACACTTTTGACATTGCAAATAAGCAATGTACAGGGTGAAATGCTAGCACGCGAATAAGCAAGATTATACAACATGAATGCTTGACTGTGATTGGCTGATTCTAAGGCGTGCACTTATTTTCAGATATACACACGGCTAAAGCATTAGAGTTGCATATCACTTGGAGAATTGAAATGAATTGTATGCAGTTTATTCATTCATTCATTTTCTTTTCGGCTTAGTCCCTTTATTAATCTGGGGTCGCCACAGTGGAATGAACCGCCAACTTATCCAGCACATGTTTTATGCAGCGAATGCCCTTCCAGCTGCAACCCATCACTGGGAAACATCCATACACACTCATTCACACTCATACACCACGGACAATTTAGCTTACCCAATTCACCTGTACCGCATGTCTTTGGACTTGTGGGGGAAACAGGAGCACCCAGAGGAAACCCACGCCAACACGGGGAGAACATGCAAACTCCACACAGAAATGCCAACTGACCCAGCCGAGGCTCGAACCAGCGACCTTCTTGCTGTGAGGCGATCGTGCTACCCACTGCGGCACCGTGAGGCCCTGTATGCAGTTTATTGGATCATTTATTATTTTGTTGTTGTTTTGTTTTCTTTCCCTTCTCTCTGTTTCTCACTCGCTTCATTTCATTCATTCATTTTCCTTCGGCTTAGTCTTCGACATCGTGAGGTCACCACAGCGGAATGAACCGCCAACTATTCCGGTATATGTTTTTACGCAGCGGATGCCCTTCCAGCCCCAGACCAGTACTGGGAAACCATACACACTCATTCACACACACACACACACACACAAACACTACGGCCAATTTATAGTGCATGTGTTTGGACTGTGGGGGAAACCGGAGCACCCGGAGGAAACCCACACCAACACGGGGAGAACATGCAAACTCCCTCGCTTCATTTGTTATAGTCATAATATTCTGCGTTGTTTGTTAGTTGTTTGATTGCTAGTGGTTGGTTGAGAGGGTGTTTTCAATCAAAGAGAATGCATTAGTTGTATTGTATTAGTTGTCATTTGTTACTGTTCTGAGAAAAAAGAAAGAGCACACTTTAAATGATGTACTTTAAATGTATTAAATCATTAAATGAAGGCAACTCAGAAGCCTCATGACAAATAGTCTATTCATATAATTCATACACTACACTACCTGACAAAAGTCTTGTCATCGATACCAGTTGTAATGAACAAATAATAACTTGACTTCTAGTTGATCATTAGGAAAAGTGCCAGAAGGTGGATTTTTCTGATGAATCATCTGTTGAACTGCATCCCAATCATCACAAATACTGCAGAAGACCTACTGGAGCCCGCATGGAGCCAAGATTCTCACAGAAATCAGTCAAGTTTGGTGAAGGAAAACTCATGGTTTGGGGTTACATTCAGTATGGGGGCGTGTGAGAGATCTGCAGAGTGGATGGCAACATCAACAGCCTGAGATATCAAGACATTTGTGCTGCCCATAACATTACAAACCACAGGAGAGGGTAAATTCTTCAGCAGGATAGCGCTCCTTCTCATACTTCAGCCTCCACATCAAAGTTCCTGAAAGCAAAGAAGGTCAAGGTGCTCCAGGATTGGCCAGCCCAGTCACCAGACATGAACATTATTGAGCATGTCTGGGGTAAGATGAAGGAGGAGGCATTGAAGATGAAACCAAAGAATCTTGATGAACTCTGGGAGTCCTGCAGGAACGCTTTCTTTGTCATTCCAGATGACTTTATTAATAAGTGATTTGAGTCATTGCAGAGATGTATGGATGCAGTCCTCCAAGCTCATGGAGTCAGACACAATATTCATTCTTTCTCCACTGCACCATGACTTTATATTTTATACTGTACATTATTTCTGTTAAGTATCAAGACTTCTGTCTAAGCAAAGTCAGACCTTACTGTCCTAATTAAATCATTCAAAATCAAGGCATGATCTTATTTTATTTTGGTAAAATAAGCCTAATCTAGAGGCCTTAGCCTTCATATAAGCCACTTCTGATACCAAATTATCAACTAGAGGTCAAGTTATTATTTGTTGTTCTTAAAACTTGGATAGGCGACAAGACTTTTGTCAGGTGCAAAGTGTAAAGTGGCCCAGCTGCTGTGTGTGTTTAGCTCAGATAAACAGTGCCCCCTGCTGCACTCTGTGAGATATATTTACCGTTCTGATAGGCCGAGCACATCTCCTGAATCTCCTGATTGCTTCTAGTGACCAAGATCTCAATCAATGCATGTTCATCAGTCCCTGCGCCCTGTGAAAGCATAAAACACTGCATAATTCCACAGCCAGACAGAATATGCAGACATTATAATGAGATGAAAGGAAGTTAGCGAGTGAAGGACATAAAAAGATGGACTGGAACGCAGCCCAATAGAAGATCATAACGTGACCTCTCTGTACGGAAATGTAAAATATGAAACCATCGCTTGCTTTATCGATGTCTAATTATCTTGTCTTATATTTTGCAGCACTGTCCAAAAGAATTTAAAGTGCACAAACTCAATGTTCACTGAAAAACTTTTAATCCCGTCATCATTTCCTCACCCTTTACTTGTTCAAAGTTGAGTTTCTTTCATCCGTTGAACACTAAAGATGATATTTTGAAGTAACCTGTAACCATTGACTTCCATAGTATTTGTTTTTCCTACTATGCAAGTCAATGGCTACAGCTTTTCAGCTTTCTTCAAAATATCACCTTTAGTATTTAACGAAAGAAAGAAATTCATAAAGGTTTATAACCATTCATTAATTTATTTTCCTTCAGCTTAGTCCCTTTATTCGTCAGGCGTCGCCACAGCGGAATGAACCGCCAACTATTCTGGTTTTACGCAGCAGATGCCCTTCCAGCTGCAACCCATCACTGGGAAACATCCATACCCACTCTCATTCACACACACATTCATACACTACCGCCAATTTAGCTTATTCAATTCACCTATAGCGCATGTGTTTGGACTGTGGGGGAAACCGGAGCACCCGGAGGAAACCCACGCCAACACGGGGAGAACATGCAAACGCCACACAGAAATGCCATGTGCTTGGACTTAAACCAGCGACTTTCTTGCTGTGAGGTGACAGTGCTAACCACTGAGCCACCGTGCCACCCTTCAATGTTTTGAAATGTTCGTATTTGTATCGTCACAATTTTCCTGTAAATACCTCTATGGCCTTCTTCATCATCTTGGCGTCAAAATCGGCCGGGGTCATCATAAGACCCAGAATGAGTCTCTGGAGGTTTTTGGACAGTTCTGACTTCAGATCAGCCATGAGATCCTGATGGAAGACATCAGCAAAAGACTAAATGCATTCACATTAAAGTACGCATGACATCAAAACTACCCATATTGATTGTGTTAGCTCACATTGCTGGGTTTGAGGTAAACAATTAATCTGTGCATGTCATTAAGAAAAAAAAAGTTTGCCCTTGTAATCTTTAACTGAAATCTGGAAATGCACTTCCTGCTTGTTTTCGGTTCAATTCTCAGATTGCGTCTGTCTGAGGTATTGGGCGTGGCTCACACACTTAACCACGCCCCTCCAGCTGTCAGTTTCGACATCAAACAGAAATGGTGAGGAGGAGGAGTCTGTTAGGTTGTAATAACTCTCCCCAAACCCTTTTCCAGATCGTTCTGAATGAAACGCCTACTTTACTACAACCAATCAGCTCGTAGTAGAAGAAAACAAGCCACGCCCACTGTTTACTTATTTAATATTCAGTTTCTCTAGGAACTGCGTCACAATACAAAAAAACAACAAAAACGGTCACGTCTTCAGGTTCATGTGGACTTTAAAATCTCTTCTATTCATAATTTAGCTTAAAATCACACCCTTATATAATGTCTAAATGAAGAGCAAAACACTGTCTTTCTATATTAGATATAAAATATCTAATTTCTATATATGGAAAGACCGTGTTTTGCTCCTAACGTGATATTAAATGCATGCAGTGTGTGAATTATATTGAATATCATGGGGTCAGCCTAGTAATATACAGTTGAAGTCGAAATTATTAGCCCTCCTGTGATATATTAAGCCATTTAAAAATATTTCCCAATTGCTGTTTAATGAAGAGATTTTTTCAACACTGATAACTTCTAATAACTGATTTCTTTTATCTTTGCCATGATGGCAGTACATAATATTTGACTAGATATTTTTCAAGATACTAGTATTCAGCTTAAAGTGACATTTAAAGGCTTAACTAAGTTAACTAGGCAGGTTAGGGTAATTAGGCAAGTCATTGTATAACAGTGGTTTGTTCTGTAGACAATCCAAAACTAATATTGCTTAAGGGGGCGAATAATATTTACCTTAAAATGGCTTTAAAAAAATTAAAAACTGCTTTTATTCTAGCTGAAATAAAATAAATAAGACTTTCTCCAGAAGAAAAATATTATAGGAAATACTGTGAGAAATTCCTGAATCTGATCAACATCAATTCACAGGAGGGCGAATAATTTTGACTTCAACTGTATATTTAATTAAATTATATATCATTTATTATTTAAACATTTATGTTTTTTCAGAGTTTCAGGCATTCAAAGGTACATTTGGCACATTTGGACAATGCTATGAACCATAATGGGGGGTAGTCAAATTTAAACCTATATCAACTTATTATTACTTTAAGGGGACCTATTATTATGGGTTTATGGATATATGGGTATATTATGGGTATATGGGTTTTAACTAGTGGAATTTTAACAGGTCTGCATTGCAGTTTTATGCATTTATTTCTTTTTTTCCCCTCTGCAGATTTCTAGGCCATTCGCTTATATGAAAACTCTGATTTAAGGAACAAATAGGACGACGTCTTACCCGTCCCAAAAGAGATTTGAAAGCCTGTCTGATCTCCTGTCTCTGTTCATTGCTCCTGTGGGCCACAATTTCAATAATCGTATCCTCATCAGTGCCTGGAAAAACAATAAATCACAGGAAATCCTTTATCATATTTGCAAATCTGTTGATAAGGAAGAGACCAAGCGTAATATAGTGTTTTTTACATACCAAAACCCTTCATTGCTTTTCTCAGAGCTTGAGCGTCACTTGCTGGGTCAAAATCTGAATATGATCGCACAGTTCCTCTCAACTAGTGATGGATAGGAAAGACAAAAATCATATATACTGTTTATTTATATGTATACAGTGTTCAGCATATATGAGTTCACCCCTCACAGATCTCTCTTTTACATTCATATTTACTTTAGGATTCTTTACAATAACATAGTCATGCATATACATTAGATCAGTCAGTACCAAAGACAAAACTGGAGCTCATCTAACAAAAAGATCAAAGCACAAAAATGAGTGCATCCAAATTACAGAGATATGATGGGGGGAAATATTAAATACAATTTTAATAAACAGGAAAAATCAAGAAAAACATAAAAATATAAGATTTAGCTGCCATTTTGTAGTTTGCCATTTTTTTTGCAGTAACTCATTTGAGTTTAAATGTATTATCTTTCTATTTCTAAATATGTTTGGTGACCAAACTCTTATTTTCATTCATTCATTCATTTTCTTTTCGGCTTAGTCCCTTTATTAATCTGGGGTCGCCACAGCGGAATGAACCACCAACTTATCCAGCATATGTTTTACACAGCGGATGCCCTTCCAGCTGCAACTCATCACTGGGAAACATCCATACACACCCATTCACACACATACACTATGGACAATTTAGCTTACCCAATTCACCTATACCGCATGTCTTTGGACTTGTGGGGGAAACCGGAGCACCCGGAGGAAATCCACGCAAACACGGGGAGAACATGCAAACTCCACACAGAAACGCCAACTGACCCAGCCGAGGCTCGAACCAGAGATGTTCTTGCTGTGAGGCGATCGTGCTACCCACTGTGCTACCTTGCAGCCATTTACTAAAACATTTTGTCTATATTTACTAAGAAATGGCAGCCTGATCTCACTAGGAAACGTTACTATTTTACGTCTTGTCAGTTTAGTGGCTTATTCATACAAATTCATATGAGTTCAGTCATACGAAAATGTAAGTTTTTTAAAAGAAGGCGTGGCTCTAAACCCCGCCCCTAAACCCGATGGTCATTGGGGGATGAGCAAATCATACTAAACTGTACGAATGACATCGCACGAATTCATACGAATTTGCCAATAAATAAAAAAGTTACAAATTGCCATGAGATAGCGTTGGGAATGGATAAAAATATTCATTTTCAAAGGGGGGTGTGCTCATTTATGCTGAGCATAAATTAGGAAATATTGGAAAAAAAAAAAACGTTCACAAGAGGGTTAATACTTTGTCATCAACACACAAACACACACACGTTTGTTTTTGTGAATTGTGGGTACATTAAATAGGTTCCTATTGTTTTTATATTGTACAAACCATATATTGTATTGGCCTAACCTCACCAAACCCCTAAACCCAACCATCACAGGAGACTGTGTGCAGTAATCTCTCTGAAAAAAACTCCTTCTGTGTGACTTTTGGAGAAATGAGGACACCAGCAATGTCCTCATATTTCACCACCTTCTTGTAATACCTGTGTCATTATACAGGTTTGTGTCCTGATATGTCACAAACACACACACACACACACACACACACACACACACACACACACACACA
>CAIGQW010055024.1:21374945-21400352 GCA_903798125.1 Danio choprae | reverse complement strand
GTTAGAATGATAGAATGATGGATGGATGAATGGGTGGATGGATGGATGGATGGATAGACAGAAAAAACGATGGATGGAGAGAATAGTATGATAGAACAATGAATTGATGGATGGAGAGAATAGAATGATAGATGGATGGATGGATGATATAGTGATGGATGGATGGAATGATAGATATATGGATAGAATGATGGATAGATGTATAAAATAATGGATGGATGGATAGATGGATGAATAGATGGTTAGAATGATAGAATGATGGATGGATGAATGGGTGGATGGATGGATAGATGGATGGATGGAGGGATGGATAGATAGATAGTATGATAGAACAATGAATTGATGGATGGATAGAACAGAATGATAGAATGATGGATGGATAGATGGATAATATAACGATGGATGAATGGATGGATGGATGGATGGATGGATGGTTAGAATGATAGAATGATGGATGGATGGATGGTTGGTTGGATGGATGGATTGATGGATGGATGGATGGAATGACAGAACAATGGATGGTCAGATGGATAGAATGAAAGAACAATGAATGGATGGATGGATGGATAGAATGATAGAATGATGGATGAATGGATGGATGGATGGATGGATGATATAACGATGGATTGATAGATTGATGGATGGTTGGATGGATGGAATGATGCATGGATGGATGGATGGATGGATGGATGGATGGATGGATGGATGATAGAATAATGGATTGATGGATTGATGGATAGAATCTCTAACAGTGTTCTGTGGTTTAGGTTCCTCCAGTGTAGCGAGGGCCTGGAGCAGCACGTTTGATGGTCTGATTGGGAATGCGATGAGTGTTTATTTCAGCACACACTCCCCCATGGCTCTCCCCGGACTGGCAGCATACCCAGACGTCTTTGCAGCCGCTCTCATAATGATTCTCTCCGGTATCCCATTTTAATAATAGCATAAAAATCAATTCATTATTCTCTTTTTACCATCTGAAGCTAAGCCATCTGTTCCCAAATATGTTTCTCACAGGTCTTCTGGCGTATGGCGTGAAAGAATCAGCCATAGTCAACAAGATATTTACAGTTATTAATATACTCGTGCTGATATTTGTCATCATATCTGGCTTCATCAAGGGAGACTTGAAGAACTGGTTCATCAATGTAGACACTGTCCTGAACACAACAGCAAACAAACAGTAAGAAGGTCTATTTCAGTATATCCCACTGCAAAAAATGCTCTTCTTACTTCAAGTTTTTATCTTGATTCTTGTTCAAATATCTAAAAATCCTTAATCCGGTGGCTTGAATCCTTAAATCAAGAAGCATTTTCTAGACAAGTAACAACTATTGTCTTGTTTTCAGGAATAATGAGTCAAAATTAAGTGTTTTTCCTTAAAACAAGCAAAATAATCTAATTTCAAGAGTTCACACTTAGCTAATGATTGGTTATAAAGCTCGTTTGGCATGCTGTCCCGGGAGAGAGCCCTGAGCTCACGAGATCCTCGAGCCCTGGGCTCCCTCCCGTTTGTAGGGCGAGAGGGAAGCTTGAGCTCAGGTAGATCTCGATGAACTCCCCCGACTTATTTCTGGCTAAAAGAATGGCTGAAAAGTGATGTATGCTTATTAAGAGCTTGGCAATGGTATTGCTTAGAGTGTTCAATTTACTTAAATTGCGTGTTTTTGGACTGTGGGAGGAAACCGGAGAACCCGGGGAAAACCCACGCGAGCACGGGGAGAACAAGCAAACTCCGCACAGAAATGTCAACTAGTTTAGTTGGGATTTTAACCAGAGACATTCTTGCTGTGAGGCGACATGTTAGTCACTGGGCCGCCGTGTCACCCATCTGGGAAGGAGGAGGAGTAGGGGTGGGTGGGGGGAGTTCTTCAAGACGAAGGTACTGAGATAAGGGAACTCTGGTTATTTATGGTGATCTAGGAATCATCTGATTGGTGAATCAATTGCGAGCTGATGCGGGACCAGCTGTAAGCACTCATAAGCACGTGATCCTCTCGAAATTAGTTAATAAATAAACTTCACTTCATAGCGAAAAACAAGCTGATTTTTGTGTGTTTTAATTAAAAAAAGCACTCAATTTTGACCCATTCCTGAAAATAAGACTATATTTTTTACTTGTCTAGAAAATGCTTCTTGATTTAAGAATTCTTATATAACTGGACTAGAAACAGGACAAAAACTTTAAATAAGAAAAGCCAGTTTTGCAGTGTAGTCAATGTAACTTTCAGTCTAAATACATATTAAAACTAAATACGTAACCATCAATGGAGCATCTTCAAAACACACTACTTTGCACTACTGATGCGGTAAATATTATATGCAGTTGAAGTTTTAACTAAATGATTTGCCAAACACTTATTATAATAATAACAGTCTTTAATAATAACAGTCTGTTCTTCTGCATTCAGACAAAAGCCTCAGCTCTCACTGAAAGTGCATGTATATTTTATTTTTTTAAGAAATCTGACCGTGAACGTCACCGTTGAGTATGGAGCAGGAGGATTTTTCCCATTTGGATTTGAAGGAACTCTGGCAGGAGCCGCAACCTGTTTCTATGCATTTATTGGCTTTGACTGCATTGCAACTACAGGTAAACATGAAAAGAAAACATGCATTGATTACATTTGTTTATGAAAATTAAACTGTTTTTGAACTGCCCCTTTAATTCATGCAAAATATCCGTAAATGATCAGCTTTCCGTATTTTGTGATTCATTTATTTTCCCCCAGTTATTTAGGCTTTTGAATTGCATTATCAGACTCAATCGGAATCAGAAAGAGCTTTATTGCCAAGTGTGCTAGCATACACAAGGAATTTGTCTTCCAGTACTTCCAGTACAGACAGTACAAAAAGTAAAAACACAGTGCAACAAACTACAAAGCTAGAGCTAGGGTTTCCTCCGGGTGCTCCGGTTTCCCCCACAGTCCAAACACATGCGCAATAGGTGAATTGGATGAGCTACATTGGTCGTAGTGTATGAGTGTGTGTGTGTGAATGTGAGAGTGTATACTGGGGTTGCAGCTGGAAGGACATCCGCTGCGTAAATCTGCGGTTCATTCTGCTGTGGCGACCCCTGATGAATAAAGGGACTAAGCTGAAGGAAAATAAATGAATGAACAAACTTAGTGCAACAAAGTACAAATATAACGCAGATGTTAATAGACAAAAAGAACATGAATAAATAACAATAGCATTTTAAAAATATATATTCATTCATTCATTTTCATTTCGGCTTAGTCCCTTTATTAATCAGGGGTCGCCACAGCGGAATGAACCGCCAACTTATCCAGCATATGTTTTACGCAGCGGATGCCCTTCCAGCTGCAACCCATCTCTGGGAAACATCCATACACACCCATTCACACTCATACACTACGGACAATTTAGCTTACCCAATTCACCTAAACCGCATGTCTTTGGACTTGTGGGGGAAACCGGAGCACCCGAAGGAAACCCACGCAAACACGGGGAGAACATGCAAACTCCACACAGAAACGCCAACTGACACAGCCGAGGCTCGAACCAGCAACCTTCTTGCTGTGAGGCGAACGTGCTATCCACTGCCCCACCGTGAGGCCCTTTAAAAATATATAGAAAAACAAATACTTTTCCTGTTTAATGTGCATATGAGGTAATTAAAGGTGGTCCAGGTGGGAAATGTCCTGGGGGGGCAAACTGTTCTTGTGTCTGGCTGGGAATAATGGGATGTTGATCTTTCTTCCAACAACTTTTAATCTTGAAAAGTTCAAAAAAGTGACTTTTATTAACATTTGTACTAGTGTAAAGTGATATATTGTCTGGGTTGGTGTTGTATATTACTCTGCAAACACCTTGTAATAAACTGCCAGTACATTTTCTGTTATTTTACAGACTTATTTCTGTAGATATTATTTCTTATACATTATATTATTTACTAAAATGTCAGTAAAAGTCACTTTGTTAAACTGTAGAGTTAAATTTAAACATCAAAAGTCCAAAGAGCAGAGATCAACATCCCATAATGCAATTCACAACTGCAAATAAACACTTCATTCATTCATTCATTTTCTTTTCGGCTTAGTCCCTTTATTAATCTGGGGTCGCCACAGCGGAATGAACCGCCAACTTATCCAGCATATGTTTTACGCAGCGGATGCCCTTCCAGCTGCAACCCATCCCTGGGAAACATCCATACACACCCATTCACACTCATACACTACGGACAATTTAGCCTACCCAATTCACCTATTCCGCATGTCTTTGGACTGTGGGGGAAACCGGAGCACCCGGAGGAAACCCACGCCAACACAGGGAGAACATGCAAACTCCACACAGAAACGCCAACTGACCCAGCCGAGGCTCGAACCAGCGACTTCTTGCTGTGAGGCGAACGTGCTACCCACTGCGCCACTGTGAGGCCCAAATAAACACTTGTGAGTTACAAAATACAGAAACTATTAATTAACTGTTTTTTTGTCCAGGTGAAGAGGTGAAGAACCCTCAGAAGTCTATACCTGTGGGTATCGTGTTGTCTCTGCTCATCTGTTTTCTGACGTATTTCGGCGTTTCGGCTGCTCTTACGCTGATGATGCCGTATTACAGTCTCAGTGTTCACAGTCCCCTGCCCGTGGCCTTCGCAGACGTCGGCTGGGCTCCTGCTAAATATGTGGTGGCGGTCGGGTCTCTGTGTGCCCTGTCAACAAGGTAAAAGAACAATTTAAATCCTAAAGAGATCTTAAAGAGTTCACCCAATAATGAGATTTACCTCCCTATTTATGAACCCTTGGGTTGTTTCAAACCTTTTTGTTTCAAAAAGACAAACAAAGATATTTTGAAGAATGTTGGAAAAGTGTAACCATTGACTTCCATAGTAGGAAAACCAAACACTATGGCAGATATTAGCTTTAAATCATGGAAACTTTTTTTCAAAGGTTAAACTACATTCAATAACAAAATAGTCATTTTAAAGGGGACCTATTATGCCCTGCTTTACAAGATGTAAAATAAGTATCTGATGTTGTCACGCTTCTGTCCACAAAAGCACGAAACACTGGGATTATCAAAAATACACTGATTTATGAACAAACTCACGGGAAACACTGGAACATCGACATACAGGAATCATGGGGTGAAGATAACATGGGAGGACGATCAGAATGATGTGCTGACAATACAATATCAGACAAAGGACTGAACCAAACACAAGAGTATAAATACACAGGGAAGATGATTAAACTGATTACATACAGGGGAGGAACACAGGTGAAACTACTGAACATGGGAAACAGCGGGAAACAGAACAAAGGAATCATATGACATAGAACAGATACCTACCATTCCCCCCCCCCCCCCCTTTTGAAGGCACGTTCTCACGCCTTCAACATAACAACAACATAATATAAGGGAGGGTGGGAGGGGAAGGTGCCAGGGAGGAGTCTTAGGAGGGAGGAACCAGGAAGGACGCTGGAAGACAAGGAGTGGAGAACTTGGCCAGGGAGGAGTTTCAGGAGGGAGGAACCAGGAAGGGAGCTGGAGCAGGAAGACCCAGGACACAGCCAGAAGGACCGCCCAGAGCGGAGTCGAGGAAGGAAGGGGGCCATGGAGGAGGAGTGGCTGCCGACTCCAGGGGGCCGACTGAGGGAGGTGATGGCGGTGGAGCCCAAGGAGGAGACGGAGAGCCGTAGGGCGAAGGTGATGCCGAGGTCCCGGAGGGCCGGGGTGGAGCAGACAGCTCACCTGAGCAAGGCGACAGCGAGGTTCTGGAAGCCTGCGGTGGAGCCAGCGCGACAGAGGTGCGACGAGGCACAGCCAAAGAAGTGGAGTCCAGAGGTGTAGGAAGGGCGACGACTGACCAAGGTGGAGCCGGAGGGACGAGGGAGCCTGGTGGAGCTGGTGGGCTGACGGCCCACGGCGGAGACGAGGGAGGAGTGAGCCAATGTGGAGCCCTAGGGTCGAAGGGCCGAGGCAGAGTCCGTAGCTCGGAGGCTGGAGGAGCTGATGCTGGGCGACACCCTCCAGAGGGCAATGCTGGCAGGCAGCACCCTAAAGTGAGCTCCACCTCTGGAGTTTGAGGGCGAGCTGGGGGCTGGCTGACTGCAGCAGTGCTGGAGCTGTCTGACTGGCTGCAGTCTTTGGTTGGAGTAGAGGTGGAGAGTGTGGGAAGTTACTCACGACTCTGGAGCTTGGAGCATCGAGAAATACAGGAGTTAAAAACTGTCTGGGAACAGTTGACGCAGAGATACATTTTTGCTGTCTGGAAACAGCGGAAGGGGCTTGACTTCGTTCCAGAAGTCCATGAGCAACTTCCCAGTGTCCAGCAGTTGCCCATCTGTAGAGGGGGGGTGGGCGGGACTCTCTGAAACCGCCCCTTTTAGGCTTTGATCCTAATTGTGCTGTTTTGGTGACTGTCGCTTTAAATTCAGATGAGATTGTGCTCTTTTCAAAAGAAAGCGGAGCTACAAATGCCTGTGTGTCAGCATAGTGGCAGATTCAAAACAGAAATAACGATATCTGTACGAAAAAACTTCATCTAAAACTCCACATTTATAATCCTCTCAGTCGCTGATATTATCCTCAGCAGATCAAAACTCTAATGGCAGGCGGCTGCTTCTCACTCAGGGCTGTTTATGCTAATGAGGGAGAGATGGTCACTAGCGGGCGGAGCTTTCTCACTCTGATGACACGTACAAAGGGAGAATGTCAATCAAAGTGTTTCTGCAGACTGTTTTAATCAAGTGTGATTGTAAAAATATAATGAATTAATGCTTACCATGGTTATATTCACACACTGCTGACACACAGCTGTGTTTAAACCCCTTATAAAGTGATTTTTGCATTATACGTTCGCTTTAAATTACAATAATATTTCACAGTATTACAGTTTTTACTGCATTTTTGATCAAACTAAATGTAATGTTCAGTATAAGATCAGTGACAGATGATTATGTTGATCTGCAGTCTGCTGGGGTCTGTGTTCCCGATGCCGCGTGTGCTGTTCGCCATGGCCAGAGATGGACTGATGTTCAAAGTGATGCAGAAAGTCAGTTCACGGCAGAGTCCAGCGGTGGCCACAATCACCTCCGGCACTGTGGCAGGTCAGTAAAATAATACACTAATCAAATGTATTTAAATTCAGGGAAATCATAGCTCTCTCTGGGAACGTTCTCAGAACATTTCATAACATTCCTTAAACATTGTGTAAATGTTAGAATGTAACTGCCACAACCTGCTGCAGTGCCCTTCTATGGACACCTGAGGGCACTAGGTTTTGTTTTGTTCTCTGAACTTCATCCCCCAGAACCCCTTGTACTCCTGATCACGTCATTGGTCACAGTTGCTGCAGATTCATGATTTAAATTTCCTGTTCCACCACATCCCAAAGGTGCTCTATTGGATTGACATCTGGTGACTGTGGAGGCCATTTGAGTACAGTGACCTCATTGTCATGTTCAAGAAAGCAGTCTGAGATGATTCGCGCTTTATGACATGACGCGTTATCCTGATGGAAGTAGCCATCAGAAGATGGGTACACTGTGGTCATAAAGGGATGGACATGGTCAGCAACAATACTCAGGTAGGCAGAGGTGTTGACACGATGCTCATAATGGGCCCAAAGTGCGCCAAGAAAATATCCCCCACACCATTACACCACCACCACCAGCCTGAACCATTGATACAAGGCAGGATGGATCCATGCTTTCATGTTGTTGACGCCAAATTCTGACCCTACCATCCGAAGGTCGCAGCAGAAATCGAGACTCATCAGACCAGGCAATGTTTCTCCAATCCTCTATTGTTCAATGTTGGTGAGCCTGTGTCAATTGTAGCCTGAGTTTCCTGTTCTTAGCTGACAGGAGTGGCACCCGGTGTGGTTTTCTGCTGCTGTGGCCCATCCGCCTCCCCTTGGATGTGTTGTGCGTTCAGAGATGCTCTTCTGAATACCTTGGTTGTAACGAGTGGTTATTTGAGTTACTGTTGCCTTTCTATTAGCTGGAACCAGTCTGGCCATTCTCCTCTGACCTTTGGCATCAACAAGGCATTTACACTCACAGAACTGCCGCTCACTGAATATTTTATCTTTTTCAGACCATTCTCTGTAAACCCTAGAGATGGTTGTGCGTGAAAATCCCAGTAGATCAGCAGTTTCTGAAATACTCAGACCAGCCCGTCTGGCACCAACAACCAAGCCACATTCAAAGTCACTTAAATCTTCGTTCTTCCCCATTCTGATGCTCGGTTTGAACTGCAGCAGATTGTCTTGACCATGTCTACATGCCTAAAAGCATTGAGTTGCTGCCATATAATTGGCTGATTAGAAATTTGCGTTAACCAGCAGTTGGCCATCTGTACCTAATAAAGTGGCCGGTGATTGTATATACAGTAGTAGTAGAGTAGTATAGCACTAGCAGTATTCAGCGTTAGTAATGTGTATCTTCTGTCTGCTTTATTTCCAGCAATAATGGCTCTACTGTTTGACCTGAAAGCGCTGGTCGATATGATGTCCATTGGAACGCTCTTCTCATACACACTTGTGTCCATTTGTATTCTCATATTAAGGTCGTATTTCCAGCTTCACATTTGTCTTTTAACACTATGATGCAATTTATTAACGCTGTACGATATTTCTTTTATAGGTATAGAGAGATGAACACAGAGGAAAGGGATTTACACACTTCTACAAACTCAAGATTTGTGTTTCTGAAACCTCCTTTGTACCCTAATAAGAAAACCTCAAATACGGTTACCATCTGTACAGTTATTATTGGTGAGTAGAAAATCTTGGGATACTGAAGTTCTGTCATGAGATAACTCTGGTGTTAATTCTGGCATTTCTTTTCTCTTCTCTTCATGTTTTTGCAGTTGTGTTGGTGGTAATCCTGTCGCTGGTGATAAGTAAAGTTGTTGGATCTTTTTTGAATATCTGGAGTAGTGTGATTATATCTGTGATTTTGGCCATATTAACACTCATGATCTTTATTATCTGGAGGCAGCCCCAAAACCCCAGCAAAGCATCTTTCATGGTGAGTAAAAGAAAAGAAAAGAAAATTAAAAATAAATGAAAAAAAATAATAATAATAAAATATAATAAAATATAAAATAAAATGAAAAAATAAATCAATAAATAAAATAAAATGTAAAATAAAATAAAAGATAAAATAATATTCATTCATTCATTCATTTTCATTTCGGCTTAGTCCCTTTATTAATCTGGGGTCGCCACAGCGGAATGAACCGCCAACTTATCCAGCATATGTTTTACGCAGCGGATGCCCTTCCAGCTGCAACCCATCTCTGGGAAACATCCATACACACCCATTCACACTCATACACTACGGACAATTTAGCTTACCCAATTCACCTATACCGCATGTCTTTGGACTTGTGGGGGAAACCGGAGCACCCGGAGGAAACCCACGCCAACACCCGGAGATAAAATAATATATAAAATAAATAAAATATTAAAATAAAAAAAATTAAATATAAAATAAATTAAATATAAAATAAAAAAAATAATAATATAAAATAAAATATTAAATAATATATAAAATAAATAAAATATTAAATAAATAAAATCATAAATAAAATACTTTATAAATCAAAAAATAAAATAATCATCTAATTTATAAGATAAAATAAAAATGCATCAATAAAACAAATAATGGTTTTATCTCAAGTAAAATAAAATAAAGTATTTAATTTATAAGATAAAATAAATATTTATAAAGAAAACAAAGAATAATCTTACAGATACAATTATTATAAAATTCTTAGAATTATTAAAATACAAATAAAAAGTAAATATAAAATAAAAGTCTAATTTTATATTATGAAATACATTTAAAATAATTATAAATAATAAAATCATGAATGGTCTTATTTAATAAAGGTAAAATTTATAAAATGTAGAAATTAAATTTTGTATGAACAAAATACAAATTATGCTAAATAACAAAATAAAAAGTAAAGACTTTATGAAAATAATTTATTTATAATAATTAATTTATATATATATAATTTATATATTTCAACAATTAATTTAGAAGAATGAATAATTTTATAAATCAAAAACAAAAAAATATATAAAACAATTATAAATAAACACAATTATAAAAACATAAAGACATGTATATTATTATATATAACTTATATATAATATATATATTAATAATAAATTTTATAAGACGAAATGAATATAAGTATTTTCCACAGGTGCCGTTCCTGCCTCTGCTGCCAGTGTTGAGTGTGTTTATTAATGTTTACCTGATGGTTCAGCTGGGAGGAGAAACATGGCTTCGATACGCCGTCTGGATGGCTGGAGGTATGAAATCTGTGCAGGTCAAAACAAAAGTCCAAAAAAAGGCGTCTTAAAATCTGTGAATGACTGAGTTGAGAAAATCCCTACACTGAAAAAATAGAAGAAAAATAAATAAAAATAAAAATAAACAAAGTAAAATGAAAGGAAGGATTTAATTTATAAGACAAAAATAATCTATTCATGGGCTGCACGGTGGCGCAGTGAGTAGCACGATCGCCTCACAGCAAGAAGGTCGCTGGTTCGAGCCTCGGCTGGGTCAGTTGGCATTTCTGTGTGGAGTTTGCATGTTCTCCCCGTGTTGGCGTGGGTTTCCTCCGGGTGCTCCGGTTTCCCCCACAAGTCCAAACACATGCGGTACAGGTGAATTGGGTTGGCTGAATTGTCCGTAATGTATGTGTGTGAATGAATGTGTGTGGATGTTTCCCAGAGATGTAGAATATTTTTATACATATACATACATAAATTAATTTCAACAATGAATTTTATAAAACACAATAAATAAAAAGATAAAACATTTATTTAAAAAAAAGATAAAATAAATATAAAATAATTATAAATAGTAAAAGAAAGAAAGGACTTTTATAAGGTAAAATATAAAGAAATTGAAAGAAAAATAAATAAAAATAAAAACAAAAACAGAAATAAAAAATTTTACAAAGTAAAATAAAGTGAAGGATTTAATTTAAGACTAAATATCTCCAAAATATATATTTATATATACATAAATTAACTGCAACAATGAATTTTATAAAACACAATAAATAAATAAAATAATTATTAGATAAAATAAATATTAATGATTATAAATAGGGCCTCATGGTGGCGCAGTGGGTAGCACGATCACCTCACAGCAAGAAGGTCGCTGGTTTGAGCCTTGGCTGGGTCAGTTGGCATTTCTGTGTGGTGTTTGCATGTTCTCCCCGTGTTGGCGTGGGTTTCCTCCGGGTGCTCCGGTTTCCCCCACAGTCCAAACACATGCGCTATAGGTGAATTGGGTAAGCTAATTCGTCCGTAGTGTATGTGTGTGAATGAGTGTGTGTGGATGTTTCCCAGTGATGGGTTGCAGCTGGAAGGGCATGCGCTGCGTAAAACATATGCTGGATAAATTGGCGGTTCATTCTGCTGTGGCGACCCCAGATTAATAAAGGGACTAAGCCGAAAAGAAAATGAATGAATGAATGACTATAAATAATAAAATGAAGGGACTTTTATAAAGTAAAATAAAAAAATATTAAAAGAAATTGAAAGAAAAATAAATAAAGATGAAAAAAACAGAAATAAAAAAAAGTAAAATAAAATAAAGGATTTATTTTATAAGACTAAATATTTCTAAAATATTTGTTCAAATGTAATTTCTTTATATATATTTATACATACATAAATTAATTTCAACACTGAATTTTATAAAACAATAAATTAAAAAATTAATTAATTAAAAATATTATGCTAATGAGCGAGAGATTGTCACTGGTGGGCGGGGCTTTCCCACTCTGATGACACGTACAAAGGGAGAATGTCAATCAAAGTGTTTCTGCAGTTTTAATCAAGTGTGATTGTAAAAATATAATCATTTTAATGCTTACCATGGCTATATTCACACACTGCTGACACACAACTGTGTTTAAACCCCTTATAAAAGTGATTTCTGCATAATAGGTCCCGTTTAAAGGTGCTATACAAAAATAACATAGTTTTTTCCTGCTCAGGACTGTTGATCTACTTTGGATATGGAGTGAGAAACAGCATGCAGAGGAAACCGTTACTGAGAAGTCAAATCACCATCCAAAACATCGACACCGAATCGTATAAAGACACCGGAAAATAACTCTGGAAACACGCCTGTACAGATTATCCATCATCAGCGGTTGTTGTATTTGCAGTGAAATATTCTGTCTTTTTTACATACTTTATTACTGTATACTTTTTTATCTGAGACTTCACCATATATTATCATTATTATTGTTTCATGTAAGATATCTTTGGAGTCAATAACACTCAAAGCAGTCTCTTATGCTGAACAATTGGTCATTTTTTGTAATATTTTGCTTGAATTTAATTGTATTATCTTTCAATTTCTAAAGATGTTCTGTGACTAAAATATTATTTTAATAAATATATCTGCTTAATAAATCTGTTTGGTTTTAATGCACTAAAATACATTGAGGGTGACGCGGTGGCGCAGTGGGTAGCACAATCGCCTCACAGCAAGAAGGTCGCTGGTTCGAGCCTCGGCTGGGTCAGTTGGCATTTCTGTGTGGAGTTTGCATCTTCTCCCTGTGTTTGCGTGGGTTTCCTCCGGGTGCTCCGGTTTCCCCCACAGTCCAAACACATGCGCTATAGGTGAATTGGGTAAGCTAAATTATCCGTAGTGTGTGTGTGTGTGAATGGGTGTGTATGGATGTTTCCCAGTGATGGGTTGCAGCTGGAAGGGCATCCGCTGCGTAAAACATATGCTAGGTAAGTTGGCGGTTCATTCCACTGTGGCGACCCCAGATTGATAAAGGGACTAAGCCGAAAAGAAAATGAATGAATGAATAAATAAAATACATTGCCTATAGTCACTGAGAATTTTCAAAATGGGTGTGTTCTCAATTACGCTGAGCACTGTATTTCTCAAGATACTATTCAGCTTAAAGTGACATTTAAAGGCTTAATTCGGTTAATTAGGCAAGTCATTGGACAGCAGCGGTTTATTCTGCAGACAATTGAAAAAATATTGAACTTAAAATTAATTAGAAATAATCTAAAAACTGCTTTTATTCATTTTCTTTTCGGCTTAGTCCCTTTATTCATCAGGGGTCGCCACAGCGGAATGAACCGACAACTTATCCAGCATATGTTTTTACACAGCCGATGTCCTTCCAGCTGCAACCCATCACTGGGAAACATTCATATTCATTCATACACACACTCATTCATCCAAACACATACACTACGGACAGTTTAGCTTACCCAATTCACCTATACCGCATGTCTTTGGACTTGTGGGGGAAACCGGAGCACCGGGAGGAAACCCACACCAACACGGGGAGAACATGCAAACTCCACACAGAAATGCCAACTGACCCAGCCGAGGCTCAAACCAACGACCTTCTTGCTGTGAGGCGATCGTGCTACTCACTGCGCCACCATGACGCCCAAACTGCTTTTATTCTAGCCGAAATAAAAACAAATAAAACTTCTTCTCCAGAAGAAAAAATATTATAGGAAATGTCACAGGAGGGTGAATAATTTTGACATCAACTGTATATACAGTAGTCAACATTTGCAGTGGATCAAAACCTTTCATTAAAGTGGACTCCTAAAACTACTGACCAACACCCGTTCTTTGAAGTTTCTTTTAAGAAATGTTAGTGGTCTTAATGTTGTGAATATTGTGTATATTTTAAACTTTCAGGATAAGCTTTCTCATGCCAGCCTTAAGTTTGTCTTGACAAACTTTTGAATCTAGTTGTCTGAATATTGTGTGTAAACAACATGCTTTGCAGATGGTGTGCGGATTGAGTTTAGAGTTTTGAAAATGTGACTACAGCTTAGACAAAGATAACCGCAATCAAGCAAAATAAAATAAAAGAAAAGAAAAGAAAATAACAAACAAAACAATAAAATTACATAAAATAATTTAATATAGTGAAATGCAAATAAATTTAAATAAAATAAATGTGAAGTAGAGAAAAGTAAAATTAAATTAAATTAAGTAAAATAAAAAAAATAAGAGGCCTCACAGTGGCGCATTGCCCTCAGTGGCACGATCGCCTCACAGCAAGAAGGTCGCTGGTTCGAGCCTTGGCTGGATCAGTTGCCATTTCTGTGTGGAGTTTGCATGTTCTCCCTGTGTTGGCGTGGGTTTCCTCCGGGTGCTCCGGTTTCCCCCACAAGTCTAAACACATGTGGTATAGGTGAATTGGGTAAGCTAAATTGTCCGTAGTGTATGTGTGTGAATGGGTGTGTGTAGATGTTTCCCAGTGATGGGTTGCAGCTGGAAGGGCATCCGCTGCGTGAAACATATGCTGGGTAAGTTGGCGGTTCATTCCGCTGTGGCGACCCCAGATTAATAAAGAGACTAAGATGAAAAGAAAATGAATAATTGAATGAAAATTAAAAAAAATTTTTTTTAAATAAAATAAAAATAAAAATAACAAAATAAAATAAATTAATTTAATTTAATTTAAAGTAAAAAAAATAATAAAGTTAAAATAAATATAGTAAAAAATAAAACAAAACTAAGTAAAATAAAATAAAACTAGTAAGTAAAAGTAAAGGTCAATAAAACACAACACAAAGTAAAATAAAATAATGAAATAAAATACAAGACAGGTAAAGCTTCATGAATAAAAAGATAAAATCATCTAATTTAAGATAAGATAAAATAAACATTAAATCTAAACAAAAAAGGCTCGTTTGATATCAATGATTTGATATCTAATTAAAGTTAAGTTAAATAAATTAAAGTAAAATTAAATATGGTAAAATAAAATAATACTAGTAAGTAAAAGTAAAGAAAAATAAAAACAAAACATTCATTCATTTTCTTTTCGGCTTAGTCCCTTTATTAATCTGGGGTCGCCACAGCGGAATGAACCGCCAACTTATCCAGCATATGTTTTACGCAGCGGATGCCCTTCCAGCTGCAACCCATTACTGGGAAACACCCATACACTTTCATTCACACACATACACTATGGACAATTTAGTTTACCCAATTCACCTGTACCGCATGTCTTTGGGCTGTGGGGGAAACCGGAGCACCCGGAGGAAACCCACGCCAACACGGAAAGAACATGCAAACTCCACACAGAAACGCCAACTGACCCAGCCGAGGCTCGAACCAGCGACCTTCTTGCTGTGAGGCGAGAGTGCTACCCACTGCGCCACCGTGCTGCCCAAAAACAAAACAAACAACAAAAACAAAGTAGAATAAAATGCTAAATAAAATGAAATAAAGTAAACCTCTATGAATAATAAGATAAGAAAAATCTTCTCATTTCTAAGATAAAATCAACATGAAACAAAATAAAGAGGGCATGTCTGCGTTTCCCCGTGCACTGATATCTCCCCAGCTCACCTCCTCAGACCGAAGGTTTTTACAGCTAAACAAACACAGACTGCTGTAGTGGGACGTCCCGCCGGCTGATTGGTAGAATCAACACAGAACAACTCTTGAGCTCCAGCAGAGGAATTTGGGCTGTTTGTGTGACTCTCCTAAAGCACATCTGAGCTCTCCTTCTGCCTTTTTCTCCCGTCAGTCCTGAAGATCTGGAAATAACCAAACATATACTGAAGTTTATTTGCTGCTTCTGTGAATATGAAGTGGAGGGTGGTGCTGTTTTCCCTGCTTTTTACACCGTTGATCATTCATTTTGGTGAGTATTTTTCTTTCATGTTGTTTATTTAGCAATGCAAAGGGAGATTGTAAGATATTTATAACATATTATAAGCGTGTAAAACAGCTACTGAAGCAATGCACATCATGCAGACACATAATGTGCTGTTTTGGCGTTTGCATCATTAATTATTCAATGATATTAATTTAATTAAAAACTGATTTTATTAACTTTACTTCATTTAGCAATGCAAAGGGAGACTGTAAGATATTTATAACATATTATTAGTGTGATGGCTGCACGGTGGCGCAGTGGGTAGCGCTCTCGCCTCACAGCAAGAAGGTCGCTGGTTCGAGCCTCGGCTGGGTCAGTTGGCGTTTCTGTGTGGAGTTTGCATGTTCTCCCCGTGTTGGCGTGGGTTTCCTCCGGGTGCTCCGGTTTCCCCCACAAGTCCAAAGACATGCGGTAAGCTAAATTATCCATAGTGTATGTATGTGAATGAGTGTGTGTGGATGTTTCCCAGAGATGGGTTGCAGCTGGAAGGGCATCCGCTGTGTAAAACATATGCTGGATAAGTTGGCGGTTCATTCCGCTGTGGCGACCCCAGATTAATAAAGGGACTAAGCCGAAAAGAAAATGAATTAATGAATAAAACAGCTACTGAAGCAATGCATGTTAAACATTTACAGTTGCATGCAAGAGACTTCTTTAAGATGTGCAAAATGTATAAAATGTGAAATGTTTGGATCATGTAGACACATAATGTGCTGGTTCAGTTCTATGTTATTTTATTTAATACTTTAATGTTTCAGAATGGGGGTGAACTAATGGTTTTATTTTAGTGTAATGGATTTATTTATGTTACAATAAACAATGTATTTATTCTGAGTTGCAGTTTTTGAAATATATTCAATAATAAGTGATCTTAAAATAACATCAAATAAAATAAAACAAAGTGATGTTTTTGTGTATTTATTTTATTTTTTGTTTCATTTTTAATTTAATTGAAATTTATTTTTAGAAATAAAAATAAAACAACAAAACAAAGTGTAGTATAATAAAATAAATACATTAAAAATCTAATAAAAAAAACATGACATTTAAATTTAAATAAACAAATTGAATAAAACAAAGTAAAAATAAATACATACATATAAAATAACATAATAAAATAAAACAAAGTAAATCTAAATAAAGTAAAGTCAAATAAAATAAATACATTCATACAAAATAAAATAAAACAAAATAAAACATAAAACAAATAAATCTAAATAAAGTATAGAAATTTTAAATAAAATACATTTATATAAAATAAAATAAAATAATATAAAATAAAATAAAGCAAAGTAAAATAAGCCTCACAGTGGCGCAGTGGGTAGCACGTTCGCCTGACAGCAAGAAGGTCGCTGGTTCGAGCCTCGGCTGGGTCAGTTGGCATTTCTGTGTGGAGTTTGCATGTTCTCCCTGTGTTGGCGTGGGTTTCCTCCGGGTGCTCCGGTTTCCCCCACAAGTCCAAAGACATGCAGTACAGGTGAATTGAGTAAGCTAAATTGTCCGTAGTGTATGAGTGTGAATGAGTGTGTGTGGATGTTTCCCAGAGATGGGTTGCAGCTGGAAGGGCATCCGCTGCGTAAAACATATGCTGGATAAGTTAGTGGTTCATTCCGCTGTGGCGACCCCAGAATAATAAAGGGACTAAGCCGAAATGAAAATGAATGAATGAACATTCATACAAAATAAAATAAATAAATTTAAAAATAAATAAAACTAAATAAAATAAAATACATAAAAATTAAATAAAGTAAAATGAAATGAATACATAAAAAATAAAGTAGTAAATACTTTAAAGAAAATTAATGAATGAATGAATGTGAAAAGAATTAAAAGTTCAGCAGGGGGCTAATAACTTTGCCTTCAGCTGTATAATAAATGTCTACAGAGTTTATCATCATCATCAATATTTCCATGAATTGATAAACAGGCATGTGCCAAAAGGATGAACATGAAGAGAAAAGCAAAGCGGAGAAGAAACCCAATGTGAAGCCCAAACCTGTGAAAGCGCCAGGAAAGCCTCTCTCTGCTAAAGTGAAAAGCACTCCTGAAAACCCGAAAGCAGTGCAAACATCCCTCACTCAGGTGCTCCAGAAAGGAAAGTTCAGGAAAGTTGGAGAAACTCTGACAACTGGAGCTGCAGAAACACTGGAGCTCAGGTGTAAAGGAAACCCTGTGCAGTGGACTGTTCCTGAATATCTGCAAGAAGACCATGAAGGACGGCTGAGGTAAAACACTGAGTTTGCCTCTTCAAAATAAAATGTTCAGATTAGGTTTTTAGTACTGGCAACACCGCAGTACTCCCCACTCTAGTCTCAGCTTTGCATGGTCATGAAAATCATGCTGGTTACAGTTTATTTTCAGTGGATAAACCCTTTACAAATATACAAAAATGTAATAGGAAGCCTTTATTATAGGGGAGTAATATTTTAGCAGGTATTGCCATACTCTCTAAACTCCTCGTTTCTCACCCTTGGAGAGATTCCAATAGGAAATCCAGCACATTTGAACACCAGTATAAAGCTTTAAATCTTTCCCAGTCACAATTGTTCTGCTATTTACAGGAGCGCCAACATTCTTTTACTGAGTTTCATGAATTGCCACAGGAAAATAATATATACAATCTTTTGCGTGGGCCTCACGGTGGCGCAGTGGGTAGCACGATCACCTCACAGCAAGAAGGTCGCTGGTTCGAGCCTCGGCTGGGTCAGTTGGCATTTCTGTGTGGAGTTTGCATGTTCTCCCTGTGTTGGCGTGGGTTTCCTCCGGGTGCTCCGGTTTCCCCCACAAGTCCAAAGCCATGCGGTATAGGTGAATTGGGTAAGCTAAAATGTCCCTAGTGTATGAGTGTGAATGAATGTGTGTTTCCCAGTGCGTAAAACATATGCTGGATAAGTTGGCGGTTCATTCCGCTGTGGCGACCCCAGATTAATAAAGGAACGAAGCCGAAATGAAAATGAATGAATGAATAAATCTTTTGCATCAACCTCTTATGGCCAACATTAGTTTGTTTCTTTGTCTGTCTACCAAACTGCTGTGTCTTCTGATCACCATAAATTGGCATGGGACGAGGATGTTGGAATTAACATTTCAAATTATACCCGGGAAGACGGCGTAGTAGCTTCTGTCTCTTCACCACCTGCCTCCGACGGATCAGGCAGTATTCGCTTTGAAACCACTTCTTTATAAAGCACATCTTTTAATTATGTTTGTGAAGCCTTATGTGGCACCACAATTTTAAAGAACTCTGCTATCCTAAACAGATCATCCTTACGGCAGCGATCAAACTGTTCTGTGCTTGGAGACAGTGCAAAAGCAGTCAAATCAAAATCCATATTACCACTTTCCTCCCACACCAAAAGGAAAGCAGCCAAACAAAGAATAGATTGAATTGACTTACCCACTGCGCGTCTGTCACGCTCGATTCGGGACATGAAGACGATAGTAAACAAAACACAAATTTATTTAACAAACACTTACGAAATACAAGGGCACTGGAGGAGACAGGACACGTAGACGTCACATCGAGGCTGAGACATTACAATACCAGACAACGAAGGACACAAACTAGGGGGTATAAATACACAGGGATAATGATTAACTGATAAGACACAGGGGATGAACACAGGTGAAACTAATAAACACAGAAAACGGCGGGAAAACAGAACAAAGGAAACACATGACGGGAAGCACATGGACACAATAACAGAACACTGACAGCGTCCACAAGAAGGGTTGAAAAACCAGGAAGATGCTTTTGATGCACACTTTAAATGTTACCCACTTTGTTAGGTTACACAAAAAACAAAGTCTCTACGAACGGATGGACGAGCCCCCAATTTATGTTACGACCCTGGTCTAGGGTCAAGGACGTAGCATAAATAATGCACTCGACAAACAAAAATAACTTTTAAGAGCCCTTAGTGTCGGGATCATTTATTTGTCCTTGTTTTGTCGATGTCTCTTTTTTTTTTTAAACACCCAAAACGTGAAGCCTATACCTCAGAGAGGACCCACAAAGACAATAATAAACATAGAAGTACACGCTACCTAAACACCCACAATACAACTACCTACACCTGACCAAAAAAAAATAACAGAGATAAAAATGCAATACTAGACCTCACTTCATACCTATATATAAAAAAACTGGAGAAAATATTTACAATAAAGAAAAGTGTGGAATCCAACCCCTACTGCTTCAACCGTGTATATAACAATATTTTACAGTGATAAGAAACAAAGACAAAACAAAACTTACAGGGGGGAAAACACTGGAGGGATAACAACAAGGGAACTAAATTTACACACACAACACAGGAATACACTATCCACAACAAGTATCGCTATTATAATTTGTCCACTAGTCAAACAACACACCTTCCAACTCCCTCTCCACTCTCCCCGACCGTTCCACATTTTAAAAGAGGCCCTACGTCACTCCAGCCAATCCCCGGTGGCGTCGCCGACGTAATTAGGGCGGACCTGTGACAAAGGAAAAAGAGAGAGAGAGAGAGGGGGGGTACTGTAAAGTACTGTTTCTCAGTACTGGGTTGCAGCTGGAAGGGCATCCGCTGCTTAAAACATATGCCGGAATAGTTGGCGGTTCATTCCGCTGTGGCAACCCCTGATAAATAAAGGACTAAGCCGAAGGAAAATGAATGAATGAATACATTGATCATTTAAATGCGATTGTTGGTGACAAATGATGATTTGGGGACTTTTTACATTGTCAATATAAGTGATGTCATGCGCGTATAAGCAAGGGGGAGTCAGATTCTGGCAGGGAGTCGAAATTCGCCACAACACCAGGACACATCAAGCCAATACCAAACAACTGCACCCGCCCCCTACAGGGCGTTTTTAATGTTTTTCATGAATTTGGTGACTGTTTTGGAGCACACTAGATTACAGATATCCTTAAGTCTAGCGTACCGATACTAACATCTAAAAATGTTTCTTTTAATTTCACGGGACCTTTAAAGGTAGAACAAAAAACACATACTGCAAATGAAAACAAACACCTAGAGCAAAGTATTGGGGTGTAATTGTCTGGGTTATCAGATTTGTATGAAGATTTAAAGAAAGCACATCAGATTTAATATATCTCATCTTCCTTTTGATTGATTTCAAAGCCTTCCCTCAGGATCTCCGTATACGTCCCTTTAAGATTAACAGTTTGACGGATACGATTATTCATTCATTCATTTTCTTTTCGGCTTAGTCCCTTTATTAATCTGGGGTCGCCACAGCGGAATGAACCGCCAACTTATCCAGCATATGTTTTACGCAGCGGATGCCCTTCCAGCTGCAACCCATCACTGGGAAACATCCATACACACTCATACACTATGGACAATTAAGCTTACCCAATTCTCCTATAGCGCATGTCTTTAGACTTGTGGGGGAAACCAGAGCACCCGGAGGAAACCCACTCAAAAACGGGGAGAACATGAAAACTCCACACAGAAATGCCAACTGACCCAGCTGGGGCTTGAACCACCAACCTTCTTGCTGTGAGGCGATTGTGCTACCCACTGCGCCACCGTGCTGCCCGGCTAAGATTAACAGATTGAAATTTTCATTTGTTTCTCATGCGATTGATTTGCTGAATTGAAATGGGAAGAGGTAGTCGCTGTACTATTGCAAGTACTATTGATGTGGTAACACTTTACAAAAACAGTACATGAATAACGATGTACTTACATGTAAATGAAACGTTACTTCGTTATGACCTAATGACGAGTTAAAGCATGCGCTAATCAAAGTTGAACTTCTGTTGAAATGTTATGCGCATCCGTCTAGTGCATGTTTACATTGAAAACTATAGAAAAGTGTTCTGCCTATGTAAGGTTAGTACTCAGTTTTCTTTGCGTTGTGTACAGTAATGATCAGCTCTGACACCAAATCACGCCTTGGGTGGATTGCTTTATTCTGGTAAACAGATTGGCATCTACGACCACTCTCTTGGCTGGCGCGAATAATAAATAAATAAACATACAACATGAGTTCAGAAACACAGTGGTAAATATTATATCATGTACCTGGCAAATAGATTAAAAAACTGTGATCAGTTCCAGAAGTCTAAAATGGCGTCCTGCAATGAGGGCTGCATATTAACAATCATAAAGTGGTAGTCAAAAAGAACAGATACATTGTGAATAACAAAACAAAAAGATCAACAAAAATATATATTCAACAGGAGCACTCGCTCACCAATACCACTCTCTTGGCGCGAATAATAATGACCTGTCAGGAAGTAGTTTACAACATGCCACCAGCCAATGAACAGAGAGGGGGGTCGTTTAGAATTAAAGGGCCATGTACACAACAGAGAAGAAAATGGAAGCATTTTTATAACCTGTTACATCTACACCAAAATGAACAGCTTAAACAGGAGTTGATGAGTAGTTAAGAAGTAAAGTTTATTTATGAACTAATTTCGGAGAGGATCACGTGCTTATGATTGCTTGCGGCTGGTCCCGCATTCTCCAATTCATGATTCACCAATCAGACGATTCCTAAGCCACTATAAATACCCTAAGTTTCATATCACAGCCATCTTCGTTTTGAAGAATCCCCCCTTCCACCCCTACTTCTCCTTTCCTAGATGGGTGGTACGGTGGCCCAGTGGTTAGCACTGTTGCCTCACAGCAAGAACGTCACTGGATCTAGTCCTTACCAAGCCAGCCGACGTTTCTGTGTGGAGTTTACACGTTCTCCCCGAGCTCACGTGTGTTTCCACCAGGTTTCCTGGTTTCTTCCCACCGTTCAAAAACATGCAAATTAAGTTAATCGACTAATCCAAATCGGCATCATAGACACGCTCCTAGTAAGTCACTATCTGTTCATTAGCTACTATAGCAGGGGAGTTCTCGAGATCTCCCCTCTCGCCTTGCAAACGGGAGGGAGCCCCGGGCTCGAGGATCTATGAGCTCAGGGCTCTCTCCCGGGACAGCATGCCAAACAAGCTTTATAATCAATCATCAGCTAAGTGTGAACTCTTGAAAGAGTTAATGAATGTGCCCTCTCCAAGTAAAGTCATGACAGAAAGTTACATTAACACGTCATGAGTTCATGTTAGTTACATTTAGCTTAAACTAAAATGTTAATTAATACATTATGAACTAAAAAGTACTTAAGGTAGCCATTATTTACACTCATGTTGTAGTAAAGTTAGTTCTTGATTAGCACATGCCTTAACTCATTATTAGTTCATAATGAAGTAACTTTGACATATCTGTACATCATTATTCACGTATTGTTATTGTAAAGTGTTACTATTGGTGTTGTGTGTTATTGTCTTGTGTGTGAATTGTGAAGTCGCTTATGTTGCAGAACAAAACGAGACAATAAGGTTAACATTAACACGATGTTCTGTCTGATTGCATTGGTTTTCTTTAAAGCTGTTTCTGTCTGTGTCTTCAGGATGGTTCAGCATGAGCGTTACGGCACGCTGACTGTAGCCAATTCAACAGCAGCAGATACTGGAGAATACACCTGCTTCCCTGTGTACTGTGAGGAGAAAGACTGCAGGAAGATATATGACAAGGCCGTCAAAGTCTACATCTTTTTCTCAGGTACAATACACTGTAGTCTGCTTGGTGTTGTAAATTACATTACAAATACATTCTAATACATTTCGTATTACGTGCTTTCAGACTTTTTTACAGACTTCATTCTCTATATACGATTCATATGAGCTATATATTGTTTCAAACTACTAAAATGTCAATAAAAGTCACTTTGTTTAACTGTAGAGTTGAATCCTCAACATCAAAAGTCGACAGAGCAGAGATCAACATCCCATAATGCAATTCACAACTACGGAAAACCCTGTATTATGGGCGATCCTGATTATTTAGCTTTTTTTACCCTGTGCATACGGTATTCCATCACAATTTGCTCCACTTAAGCTGATATACACTGTAAAAATATTCAATTAAATATTTTAAATGTAAAAGTTTTGTATTAGTATCCAGTATTTTACCGTAAAAATATGGTAAACACTGTAAAATGCATTTCTAATTTTTACAGTAAACTACTGTGTTTCATTCATTTAGTACAAACATCTACACATCATATCCTTTGTTACACACAAAAACACAACTATATGGCTATGAGAAAGTCATAGAATGACCCAATGCTCATCATATCAAACTACTCTTCCCACAAGCAGAGAAAACATATTAATACATAGAAGGCATTCACACAACTACTAAAAACCATCCTGCTAACAGGCATAAAACTGAAATAATAGAATAAACATTATTAATCAACATTAGATGTAAAATAAAACTCTAATGTACATCACTGATGGGAATTCGGAGGAAGTCAATTTACAGTTATTTACCATATTTATTAAAGAGCCTTACTGTTAACCAGGTCATAAATTTTTACTGTAGTATTTTTACAGTTTAAATCACGGCCGTTATTTATCAAATTCATTCATTCATTTTCTTTACGGCTTAGTCCCTTTATTAATCTGGGGTTGGCACAGCGGAATGAACCGCCAACTTATCCGGCATATGTTTTACGCAGCGGATGCCCTTCCAGCTGCAGCCCATCACTGGGAAACATCCATACACACTCATTCACACACATACACTACAGACAATTTAGCTTACCCAATTCACTGGTTCCGAATGTCTTTGGACTGTGGGGGAAACCGGAGCACCCGGAGGAAACCCACGCAAACACGGGGAGAACATGCAAACTCCACACAGGAACGCCAACTGACCCAGCCGGGGCTCGAAACAGCGACCTTCTTGCTGTGAGGCGATTGTGCTACCCACTGTGCCATCGTGCTGCCCTATTTATAAAATTAAAAAAATAAATTAATATAAATCAGTTAATCATAAAATAAAAATAAGACTTAAAATTATTGATCAACATTAGATGTAACATAAAACTCTAATGTACATCACTGATGGTACAAAAACTAAAGAGAACCACAGTAATGTCAACATAAAAGTATAAACATATGCAGGGAATTCTGAGAAAGTCCATTTACGGTTATTTACCATATTTATTAAAGAGCCTTAATGTTAACCAGGTTATGGATTTAACTATAGCATTTTTACAGTTTATTCATTCATTCATTTTCTTTTCGGCTTAGTCCCTTTATTAATCTGGGGTCACCACAGCGGAATGAACCGCCAACTTACCCAGCATATGTTTTACACAGCGGATGCCCTTTCAGCTGCAACCCATCACTGGGAAACATCCATACACTCTCATTCACACTCATACACTACAGACAATTTAGCTTACCCAATTCACCTATAGCGCATGTCTTTGGACTTGTGGGGGAAACCGGAGCACCCGGAGGAAACCCACGCAAACACGGGGAGAACATGCAAACTCCACACAGAAATGCCAACTGACCCAGCCGAGGCTCGAACCAGCGACCTTCTTGCTGTGAGGCGATTGTGCTACCCACTGCGCCACCGCGTCGCCTTTTACAGTTTAATTCACGGCAATTTAAAATTACAATTTAAACATTTTTTTAAAAATTACAAATTTGTAAAAATAAAATAAAATGAATTAATTAAAAAATAAAAACAAACATTATTGATCAACATTAGAATTCTGAGAAAGTCAATTTACGGTTATTTACTGTAACATTTACATTTATTTACATTTTTACAGTTTAAATAATAGCCGTTTTTTATTTATTTTCTAATTTAAAAATAATTAATTAAAACAGTTAAATAATTACTGTAGCATTTTTAC
>CAIGQW010055024.1:21283283-21294070 GCA_903798125.1 Danio choprae | reverse complement strand
ATATATATATATATATATATATGTAAAATATTATAATATAAATAAAAAGTCTATTAGACAATTAAATGTATTAATGTATTAAGACAGACTGATGTACATTTGATGTTGGCCAACATGTAAACAACACGTGATCTACATAATATTAATATGTATTTACATATACGTGATTAATATATAATACATAAATGGCTATGGATTTCGATGGTCACAGAATAGACGAATTACCGGTTTGTAAACATTCAGAATGCGCGCGCATAGAGGTTGCAGAAAAAAACCGGGAGCGCTAGCATTTACAGTGAGGGAATGACATCCGATGCGGTACAGAGTTTGTTGTTGTATTAAAGATATGTTATATTGATTGCATATTATATATATTATTTACATAATGATTTTCAGCGTATTATAACAGCTTGTCACCCAGTGATAAGCACAGTTATTCGGCAAAATTCATCTGACAGGTCCATTTGCGATAGCACACTCCCAATGGATATTGGATGAGATGAAATGGCCAATCATTTAGCTCGAAATATACAACTATCTCATTGAAACTCCAAGTGGTTTTACAAGAGAGAAGTTAAAGGCCTACAAGTCTTTGGATGCCTACAGTTTTGTCCTGTGTGGTCATGTGCAAGAAATAATGTCCCATTATACCAGATTCAAAACTGTGTAGTGCTAAAAACCGAGGTTCAGCCTAGCCAAAGACAAGGACAGAAGACGGAGCTGTACAAGGCCTGGGTCATCATCAAGCTAAACAACTGCATTCTGACAGCGAACTGCAGCTGTACGGCAGGGTATGTGAACTTACATGTGTACATTTCCTTCTAAGCATTCAGTGTCGGCAGTTTAATGAACCATATTTAACTGTTTTTTGCTTAAATCATTGCTGCTATCAGAAACGAGTGATGTGTGTGATTCAGCCTGACTTTACCTGATATAAACTGAGAACTGCAGAGTCCAGCATTTTCAATCAGGTCCTCACTCCATTCAGCTCTACTGATGGCTGTTAGCCAAAGACGTCTGCGGTTGACATTAAAAGCAGTGTGGTGTACGGTAAAACTTAAGTTTTCTATTTTTGGACTTTCGATTTTAGCATCCTACCGCACAACACGACATGTTTGCTATTGCACCCGGCATGCGCTGTTGAACTCGTGTGACGTCATGTGTGACGTACGTTGGTAATTCCCCTATATACTTGACACCAAAAATATTCTGAGGCCTACTAAATTTAAGTGAAAATCATCAAAAATGCTGGCAGTTTAAAAACACACTGGCAGGAAAAGAGTTAATGTAAAGAAAGCGTTTATATGATCTGATTTGTCGTTAAACGTTTAAACATCATGGTAAAAATGTATGTAGCGACGTCGAACTTCTGCTAAATTAGCCACGCCCCTTTTTCAACTAACTGTGGCGTTTAGAGGTACCTGTCAGCAAACTCACCGTCTGTTTTCTTGTGATATCCACGTCCAAAACTCCCTCCAACGACGTTTTGGTGAACTCTAGTAGTCTCTGAACGCTAGTAGTCGTGACTGTGTTTTTGGTTCTGTCGAGTTTTGTCAGTTTGGCCACTGCAAACTGCTACAAATGTCTGTCTTACGCACTCTCATTTTCCGTTTCCATTTCCCATATATGGACCGCCCACTTTGAACGTGAAATAATGATTGACAGGCAGAATTAAAATCCAACTAATTCGCTAAACAAATATCACACTTTTATTTATTCTTATTTTACTATTTACCAGTGCTACTACAGTTAACTAAAACAAAATGACCTTTTTTTTAAATCAATATATGTATTATTTTCACATCAACAATTTACAGAATCATTGTGGTAGCACAATACAGTGGGTAGCACAATCGCCTCACAGCAAGAATGTCGCTGGTTCAAGCCTCGGCTGGGTCAGTTGGCATTTCTGTGTGGAGTTTGCATGTTTTCCCCGTGTTCGCGTGGCTTTCCCCCACAAGCCCAAAGACATGCGCTATAGGTGAACTGGGCAAGCTAAATTGTCCGTAGTGTATGTGTGTGAATGGGTGAGTATGGATGTTTCCCAGTGATGGGTTGCAGCTGGAAGGGCTTTCGCTGTGTAAAACATATGCTGGATAAGTTGGCGGTTCATTCTGCTGTGGCGACCCCAGATTAATAAAGGGACCAAGCCGAAAAGGAAATGAATGAATGAATGAATATAACTTATTTATATATATTATATAATTATTTATTTTGTATAAAAGATTTACTTTATCCAGTTTTCATTTAGTTTGATTTAAAAATGAATGAAAACTATTAGCCTACAAATTTTCAATTATTTAAAACTTTTAAATATATAAATATATACACACATATATGTTTTGGTTTTTATATAATAATAATAATAATAATAATAATAATAATATATTTTTTAGCATTTATTGTAATGCTTGTTAGGGCTGTCCCACAATATCTTAGAACAGTTGGTTTCATATTATGATCAAATATTTTAGATTGATCAGATTAATTTTAAGATCATTTTTTTAACTGGTACCTTAAATCATAATACAGCGAGCCAACAATCATGAATAAATGCATGTAAGGTAGTCTGAGAGGAGGAATGTGACTGCGAGAGCCCCTGAACAGCTGCATCAGATCCGGCTTTACTTAGAGGAATTCTGTGCTTGGTGAATCAGAAAGAGCCATTATTACACAGACAATACAGAGTCTATTCTGTCTGCAGGTACAGACCTCCTTTACGGACCTCCTGCTCCTTTAGAAACAAGAAGAAGAAAATCAGGTTTGAGAAAAGTAATAGGGTCCGTATCGAACAGTTTAAAAAATAAAATAAGCTTGCTGTTGTATCTTGTTCCTGAATGTATGCCTTTGTGCCCTCGTGCTCATTAAGCAGGGTAAGAGGTCATCTAACATTGCAATCATAGGCAGAACCTCAATGGCCAAACAGGGTATTGTCTAGATGGGATACAGCTGCAGATACTCGCATCAATACAGCATTGGGGAAGACGTTAATAAAATACAATTCATGCGTAATTTAATAAATAATATGGATAATACTCGGTATAATTACTGTTTGTGCATTACTGTGGTGGTTGGGTTTAGGGTTGGGGTGGTGGACGTTAATAAAATACAATTAATGGGTAATTTAATATATGAATAATACTCGGTATAATTACTGTGATGGTTGGGTTTACGGTGGCGCAGTGGGTAGCAAGATCGCCTCACAGCAAGAAGTTCGCTGGTTCGAGCCTGGGCTGGGTCAGTTGGCAATTCTGTGTGCAGTTTGCATGTTCTCCCCTTGTTGGCGTGGGTTTCCTCCGGGTGCTCCGGTTTCCCTCACAAGTCCAAAGACATGCGCTATAGGTGAATTGGGTAAACTAAATTGTCTGTAGTGTATGTGTGTGAATGAGTGAATGAGTGTTTCCCAGTGATGGTTTCCAGCGGATGCTAGAAGGGCATCCGCTGCGTAAAACATATGCTGGATAAGTTGGCGATTCATTCCGCTGTGGCGACCCCAGATTAATAAAGAGACTAAGCCGAAATGAAAATGAATGAATGAATGAATGGTTGGGTTTAGGGTTGGAGTAGATACTGATAAATACAATTAATGAGTAATATAATATATGAATAATACTCGGTATAATTACTGTGATGGTTGGGTTTAGGGTTGAAGTAGATACTGATAAGTACAATTTATGGGTAATTTAATAAATATGAATAATACTCGGTATAATTACTGTGATGGTTGGGTTTAGGGTTGGGAGTAGATGCTGATAAATACGACAAATGGGTAAGTTAATAAATAATTATCGTTAAATTCCGATCGCAGCTGTATCCCTTCTAGCAACAACCACCAAACAGATAGGCTACTCACCGTACAGGTCGTCACCGTGACATTTAACACAGTGTCAATTTCTAATTTAAGCGAATAAAAACAGCTACTATTATTTAGATTATGACTATAATTAAGACTATTATTTCCAATAAGTAAGACTTCTGGCCATTGTGCCAGCTGTTACAGCTTCAGTGAACTGAGGTTTCCCTCTTGTGGGAGTAAAGGGTCAAAATCGTATTTAAACTAATTTGCGGTCTATTGTTTTCAGTGTTTTCATTAAAGGGACAGTTCACGCAAAAATCAACCCTCTGTCTTCATTTACTCATATGGAAGGCCGTTTTTCGCCACTGAATAATAAAAAAAAAAAGGTTATTGCAACTTTTTATCTCAGAATTGCGACACAAACTTGCGATTCTGATTTTTTTCCTCAGAGTTGTGAGATGTAAACTTGAAATTGCAAGTTATTAAGTCAGGATTGCATGATATAAAATCAATTATGAGAAATATAGTCACAGTTGTGTGATATAAACTCAAAATTGTGACATTTTATCTAAGAATTCTGACTTTATATCACACAATTGTGACTATATTTCTCATAATTGATTTTATATCATGCAATTGTGACTTTATTTCTCTGAATTCTGACTTCATTACTCGCAATTCTGACTTAATAACTAGCCATTTTGAGTTTGTATCACACAATTCTGAGATAAAAAGTCGCAATAAACTTTTGAAACAAACTTTTATTATTATTTTTACCAATTTATTTAATCGGTGGCGGGAATGAGCTTCTACATTCTCCACATGCTACAAACCTGTTTGAGTTTCCTTCTGTTGAACACAAAATAAGATATTTTGATGTTGGGTTTCTAACATTCTTCAAAACATCTTATTTGTTCAACAGAAAACAAAAGAAACTCCTAAAGGTTATATATTTATTTTTGGATGAACTGTCCCTTTAAGGAGGCACTTTAACAGCAAGAAGTTACAGGACAAAGCACAGAATACGCCTTACAGCAGTTCTTATGAAGGTAAACTACCATTAAATAGTCTGAGGTTGATAATTAAGGCATTTATTTGGAAAACAGCGCGAAACATCATCAAAAAACGTACAAAATCGTATTTAAATATTTATTTTTAACTCGAACCCCCTACAACTCGAACCCCCTACAAAATCTGAATGGCTGGATATCGTATCTAACATTCAAAATATGGAGAGGATGACTTCAAATGGACTACAGATGGACAAATACCTGCAATATTGGGAGAAATGGATTGCACTTATGCCTTTACACAATGTAAACTGATCTTTATACATATTTGTTAATGTGACCTGTAAGGAAATATGTGATCAGTCAACTGTTCATTTAAAGAGCCCCTATTATGCATTAAAAAGGGTCATATTTTGGTTTTGGGGGTCTCCAACAACAGTCTGATATGCATGCAAAGTCCAAAAACACTTTCATGGTCTTATAATATGCATTTATTTTTACCTAATTACGCCAACGACTCCCATATGATTCGTTCAGCGATTAATTTGTTCCCAAACCCCTCCTTAGCGTGGTGCTAATCTGCCCTGATTGGTCCGATGACCCAGTCTGTTGTGATTGGTCGACTGCGTTCAGCGTAAGACAGAGAGAAATGGCCAGTACGGCTTATCAACAAGTAGTCAGAGTGCAGAGTGTATGTGTGAGCCCAATGCAGGAGTGCACTAAAGCAGTGCAGTTTAACACCAGCATACTGCTCTATTCTTGACCACAAGTAAAAACAGTGACACACACTCAGTATTAATCCACACAGCGGCAAAAGCTGAACTATGTGTAGGAACAGCTGGTGGTGGCCATAGCAAGGACAAACGGCAGTGGATCGCGAGCTCACAAACGCATTTAAATACGTAAACAAAGCGGCACGCGGCACGTTTGCAATGTGGTTTTAGACGTGATATGAGAATATAGAGTTAACCAGATACAGTACAAGCGGTTACAAGTAACAAAACACAATTAAACACATTATTTGCAAGCTTGAGAAAACAAGATGGTAACCATTTTAATCGCACTTACTTACACTTGTGAAATGGAGGAAGAAACTGGTCCATGAACTGTGTACTGTAAACAAGCTCTGACAAAGTCCCATACATCAATAGTCTTCTGATCCTTCCTTTAACAAACGGCTGACGAATCCCCCGTTGTAAGCGTGTAGATTGCTGAAGCACTCATCAGAAAAACGACGGGAACACAGCACAAGGCTGGGGCTATAATGCTGAGGTATTTTTGCAAAAATAAACTTCAACCACTGACTCTTCACAGCCTCTTCACATGTTTGGGTAGGGAAAATAACACTAACTTACCCTCACACTTCGGAGGCGGGCGGTGCTCGAGTTCCGTATCGACGTCACGCCGGCACGGCTAAAGACTCGTTACCGCTGCGATTCATACAAACTACTATGAGTCGACTCTTTTATAAATGAATCAATAGTTTTAAACACGGTGCACTTTCAGATTTAAGCCGTAGCTGGATATTTCACTTCACTTAGTGGTGTTACACAGTTCCGGTGTGTTATTGTATTTTTTATTTGTATTTTTTTTCTTTTCCTTTTTCTTCCTTAAAAAAAATAAATAAAGAAAAAAAAAGAGAAATAAAAATAAAGTATAAACAAAAAACTATTTATTTACATAAATCAAAGCTAAATATTCAGTATTACTCCAGAATTAAGTGTTACTTTAGAGATTCAGCCTAATACTATGATTTGTTGCTCATGAAATATTATTCAAATAAAAACTTTAAGGTTTTGCTGCTTTATATTTACCAAACATTTGGAATTTAAGATAAAACTATTATACGTTTCTTATTATTTCAAATAGAAATCCAACAAGTAATCATCTTTACTGTATTTTTTTTATGGAAGTACTGAATATGCATTTATTCATTGATTCATACATTTTCCTTCAGCTTAGTCCCTTATTTATCTGGGGTCACCACAGCGGAATGAACCGCCAACTATTGCAGCAGATGTTTTACGCAGCGAATGCCCTTCTAACCGCAACCCAGTACTGGGAAACACCCATACACCCTCACATTCACACACATTCATACACTATGGTCAATTTATTGTATTCAATTCACCTATAGCGCATGTGTTTGGACTTGTGAGGGAAACCGGAGCACCCGGAGGAAACCCACGTCAACACGGGGAGAACATGCAAACTCCACACAGAAATGCCAACTGACCCAGCCAAGGCTCGAACCAGCGACCTTCTTGCTGTGAGGCAACAGTGCTAACCACTGAGCCACCGTGCCACCCCAATATGCATTTATGTTGCACATTAAAAGTTCTCAAATTTGAATTACAAATGACTTTCTGTAGCACGCATCATGTATTTATTTCAAAATATACTCATTTTAAAAATAAAGTGCATTCATTTCTAAATAAAGGGCTCCCGAAAGCAGACAGCACACTCAAAAAACTGAGTATAAATCTTTTATTATTTAGATGCAAGTATATTAAACATACTGTACTGTCAGAAGATAAATATTTACAATATTTAGCCTTGCAGTTGTTAGTTGAGAAAGCAGAGTCATTACTCAAATCACCGAATGAAAACTAAAAGGAAACACTTTGTCTAAACTCAGATCATAACACGCGTTACTCTGCCTCAATCTTTCAGGGAGGTAATAAATGATTGTCTACTTAAACAAACAGACAACACTTATTATCAGTGGCCACACAAGAGGAAAGACTTTACCCTTACTGAAATAAAAGAAAGAAACATATCGGACATCATTTGCTGTGCTGGTTCATCCACCTCAGAGAAAGTAACGTTTGTTTTTTTTTGTTCTCCAATAAGCCACTGGGTTTCAGGTCTGTCAGAAAAGCTCATTTTCATTCAATCACCGCAAAAAAAGAGAGCAATTTACAAACCACACGCTCTGCTCCGGCATGCACATTTCCAGAAACACAATCCCTAAGGTGAAACGCATTAATCAGCAGTTACATTAAAGCCAATGAGGAATATCCTGAGGGATCAAATATTACTCCAGCGTCACCTGTACACATATAAACAGAGTGAACTTTTACATTCAGGGATTATTATTATTATCATTATGGGAAACGCTCATCTCCACGAGGAACATTAAAACACAGTCAGTCTACCGTCAACTGTACAGCAATGGACAAATATTCTGCTGGCAAAACAACTCAATCCACAACCCGTTTTTCGATTATACAAGCCTGAAAGCCGAGTCAGATCAGTGTGTGCGCGTGTTTGTTAAATACGCTACATATGCAACTACACTAATGGAGAAAAAGTTATACCGTCACAAATCACTGCTGTATATTAATTCAAAATTCTCTTAAAAACACACACAGAGCAAAGACACGCGGAGGGAGACACACCCTCACTTATATCGTCTCATGAATATTCACGCATTCTCTTTATTATGCTAAGACAAAGAGACGCGATTTGTGTAGGATCACCCGTGCTGTTTTTATTATTGGATGTCACACTTGATACACATACTGAAAAGGCATTTTTCGAAGGGTCTCTGTGTGTGATCTTAAAAAGAGGAAATTGTGGATGTGATCTGGCAACCCACACAGATGCATCACACGCGTTTGCTTAAAAAAAAAAAAAAAGAAAGAAAGAAGAATGGGAACTTAAAATGCTCTGCAATTAAAACGGATGGAAGAGAAATGCACACATACGTACTGGCAAAAAGAAGAATGATGGGCGAGGTCTTTGTTTTTGTTTTTTTCCTCTGCTTCTACAGGAACGCTGCCGTGGCCACCCGCCTCTGGAAACTAAAGCTTTGGAGAGGAAGGTGGCGGCGTTTTCAGGGGTTAAATCCGCCACTGGAGGCTCATCACTGCCTGTGAAGGAGAATCATCTGAACTGCCTTTAACATTTCATCCAGAAGAGAGAAGAGAGAGACATCAGAAGTAGATCTGTTTGGCATCTGAGGGATTCTGCTCCATTGGACAATACGGGCATTTAAGCCTGAGATAAGAAAGAGAGTATACAGTCAGGAATATTTTAGATTCATGTCATGTCTTTATTATTTAAAGGGGACCTATTATATAAAAATCACTTTTATAAGGGGTTTAAACACAGTTGTGTGTCAGCAGTGTGTGAATATAACCAGCCTCTAATGGTAAATATGAATTAATTGTATTTTGTATAATCACACTTGATTAAAATAGTCTGCAGAAACACTTTGGTTGACGTTCTCCCTTTGTACGTGTCATCAGACGGGGAAAGCCCCGCCCACTAGTGACCATCTCTCCCTTATTAGCATAAACAGCCCTGAGTGAGAAGCAGCTGTCCATTAGCCATTAGATTTTTGACCTGCTGAAGATAATGTCAGTGACTAAGAGGATTATAAATGTGGAGTTGATGTATTTTGAGACGCTACTGCACACATTTTCCGTTTTTCAGTGATTGTTTCAGAGGTCAATTAGATAAGATTTTTAACATATAGGTTAACCTGTAGTGTATTATAAACAACATGGCCATCGGGAATCATTTCTGGGTCAGTTTGCCAGCACAGATTATACTTTAAATGTAATGTAGATAGGGTGGCATGGTGGCTCAGTGGTTAGCACTGTCGCCTCACAGCAAGAAGGTTGCTGGTTCGAGTCCCAGCTGGGTCAGTTGGCGTTTCTGTGTAGAGTTTGCATGTTCTCCCCATGTTGGCGTGGGTTTCCTCCAGGTGCTCCGGTTTCCCCCCAGTCCAAACACACGCGTTATAGGTGGAATGGGTAAACTAAATTGGCTGTAGTGTGTGTGTGTGTGTGTGTGTGTGTTGCCTTACTTTCCAGCATTGGTAAGTTTGTTCAGAGCGTCTCTGGATATGACGTGTCCACAGATGAGCTTCATGGGAGGATTGCTCTCTGATGTTTGCTGCCTCAGGATAGGACAGGCGAACACCGAGTGATACCAGCACTTCTTCCCCAGGTCTATTTCAATCTGAACACACACACACACACACACACACACACACACACACACACAAAGAAAAGATTTGTGCACCCGCAATTAAAACTAGCAGACAAAAAAAACAAAACGCATCTAACTAGTTTTAATCATAATCTAAATTGCTTTGTGTTTCAGTGTTTTATGATCATAATAACTTGAGAGAAGTATAATGCAATGTATTTCATGGCTGTCTAGAATACTCTATTCTGATTGGTCGACATTCCAAGGCATGTTATTCCCAGTTAATAAACGCTAAATTTGGGCTTATTCGGGAACTTTGAATCACTGTCAGGGAATACGTTCACATCCATATACTTACATCCATATTCATATGTATCTGCCTGTGTGTCACGGTGCGGTTTTTAACCGTTTGTCAAGCAAGTTTTTATTGAAGACAAAGATGCTGGAAAAGGGATTCTCCATTTGACATATTTTGCCCACATATTACATATGCAAAAGAAAGAAAGAAATAAAAATAAACCCACCCACATCACAAATCATCCCTCAAAAGACCTGTTTAAACTGCAGAGTTTTATGAAAAAGAATATTAAAACATTACATACAAACGATGCATTAGTCCATGGGGGTTTTGAATGCCAGATTTTGTCTCCAAGCCACAGTTTACATGTAGGAGACTCCTTTGGGTTTTTGATTGTTTTGTGCCTACTTGTGTCTGAATAATGCACAGGTTAGTGTATACTCCATCAGCTGTTTTCCTTTCTGTTAGCTTTGCATTTTGACTGTTTGGCGCCATCTTGTGTCTGAATAATGCGCAGGTTAGTGTATACTCCATCAGCTGTTTTCCTTTCTGTTAGCTTTGCATTTTGACTGTTTGGTGCCATCTTGTGTCTGAATAATGTGCAGGTTAGTGTATACTGCATCAGCTGTTTTCCTTTCTGTTAGCTTTGCATTATTGACTGTTTGGCGCCATCTTGTGTCTGAATAATGTGCAGGTTAGTGTATACTGCATCAGCTGTTTTCCTTTCTGTTAGCTTTGCATT
>CAIGQW010055024.1:21244719-21283273 GCA_903798125.1 Danio choprae | reverse complement strand
TGTGTCTGAATAATGTGCAGGTTAGTGTATACTCCATCAGCTGTTTTGCTTTCGGTCAGCTTTGCATTTTATTAAATAATTAATAAACTATTATGGCTCAGAACAATGATTTGTGGGAAGTAGCCTAAGAGCTAAAATACATCCAGGATGGTTGTTTTCACAGAAAAAAAATCTTCAACCTTATACAACAGTGCTCCGTTTTACATCAGGCTGCTAATAAACCTGTCAGGCTTTATTCTGTGATAACAACCTCCTGGATGAACTTTATTTCCTGACATACCTTTCTAAATTTTACTAGTATATCATTTACAAATACATTTTTAAGTGTGTTCTTTGGGATATCTCAGCAGGTCTTTCAATTCATTTTGAAACACTGAAATAACTAAAACCAAACTAAATGATGTTCCAAATAACTGGTGCATTCCTAATACTAATGTAAAGCTACTCTGTGGCAAGTAAAAGTTTTTCAACAAAACCTTTTAGATGTCCCTTAGAGCACTGAAATAAAAGCATTAAAGTGAAAGAGAGAGACTTACTGGCAGCTCATCCTTATGCGTCCAAACCCCGCTGCACTGTCTCTGTTCAATGACCTGCTTGATGTTCATGAGCACAGGAAGTGCCATACAGCCAGATGCAAAACTGATGGAGAGGACATAAACAAATAAAAATCAGGATTTAGTAATAAAACAATCAATCATTCAGGGTTTTACACTCAATACAAATTCAATGCAACAGTGCCTAAAGCAGAGCACTTTATTTTTAATTATTACAACATGCCAAATAATGGCAATGAATTCTATACATACACATTTTCAATAATAGAAATAACAAAATCGCCCATGAAGATTATATACAAACAAATAAATAACCTATATATCTTTAAATAATGAAATATCTTAAATCAGTGGTTTTCAACTGGTTTGGCCATGGGACCCACATTTACCCATGGTAATAAGCCACGACACATATATTTAGATTTATATCCGTGCGTGTGTGAATAAATTACACACACACGCACACACGCACACACACACCTACTTCTTACAACTATCTAGGTTGTTACAATTAAATGAGTACAATTTTATGAGTCACCAAAACTGAGCAGGTTGCATGTTGGTAATTTCTTTAGCACTTTAAGTGAAGTGACCCTGAAGACTGAAGTAATGACTGAAAATTCTGAAAAATATTTATCAAAATAATAATAATAATAATAAATTCATACATAATAATAAAACATAAATTAACAATAATATATAGATAGATACATTTAGTTATAATAAATAAATATTAATAATTAAATACATACATGCATACATACACACACATACATACATGCATACCTACACATACATACATGCATACATACACATACATGCATACATGCATACATGCATGCATACATGCATACATGCATACATGCATACATGCATACATGCATACATGCATACATGCATACATGCATACATGCATACATACATACATGCATACCTACATGCAACTAAATTCAGCATAAGTCAGTATATAAGATTTGCAAAAACATTTAAAAGTCTTACATATCTCAAATTACTAAACAGTACATTTAACAGACAAGCCCTGGATAACATTACAAATTTAGCATTTGAAATTTAAAAGTGTCTTAAAAGACCTGCATTTAGCTCCATCTAAAATTTTCATAAACACTTGAAGGCATAAATAAATCAATTTTAATCACTGGTTTTAATCTCTGACACGTTACAAATCCTGCAGAATCTGGAGAGATTTTAGCACCTGTAAGAGCAGATTGCAGCTGTTTTTCTGACCTGACACTGAGTGGAGACTCCACAGAGAGGCCGAGCAGAGCACAAGCGTCCCGTGTGAAGATGTTACAGATCTCAGCCCACTGGTCCGTCTCCAGAAGACTGCGGTATGGAGAGTTCTCGATCCCATGGCGGAGGTACACTAGACTGCCCATTAAGATCTGAATATCTGAAGAGCAAATAAAGTTCAGAAAATGTATCAGAAAGCGCATTACAGTAATCCATCAAAAATATTATTCATTCATTCACTTTTCTTCAGCTTGGTCAACGATTTATCAGGGGTCGCCACAGCAGAAAGAACCTCCAACTATTCCAGCATATGTTTTACGCAGGGGATGCCCTTCCAGCCACAACCAAGTACTGGGAAACACCCATACACTCTCACATTCACACACACACACACACTCATACACTACGGCCAATTTAGTTCATCCAATTGACCTATAGCGCATGTGTTTGGACTGTGGGGGAAACCGGAGCACCCGGAGGAAACCCACGCCGACATGGGGAGAACATGCAAACTCCACACAGAAATGCCAACTGGCTCAGCCGGGACTCGAACCAGCGACCTTATTGCTGTGAGGCGACAGTGCTAAACACTGAGCCACCATGTCGCCTCAAAAACACTAAACTTCCCATGAACTGCAACCTGTAGTTTTGAGAGACACCCCCTGCTGCAGCCTGTAGCACGTATGTCAATGTCATGTGTTGTGTTGTGTTAGCACGACTGTTGTCCTCTACTATTTTGATTTTATGAATGAATGCGAGTAAACGATTACGTCCATTACGTCGATGTGCATGTGCGAGTGGTTGTCGCTAGAAACTTAAATAATTATTTGTATTATTTATTAAATTACCCATTACAGTGTGTACATGTCTACCCCTACCATCACAGTAAGCATGCGAGTTAAAACAATAGACATTATAATAGATGTCTATGGTTGCGACATCATGTTTTTTTTCTTTTTGTCTTTTTACGGTGGATGGCATCCAGCATTTTGGTGCATTACCGCCGGTGCAGATGACTTTCGGCAAATTCCAGGCGGGCTGCTATGTGCCCTTTACTAAGGAGTGGCTTCAGAAAGAGTGACCATTGGGTTAATGATCAGCTCCCTGAGTAAGGCCCTTCTCCCTCGATCACTCAGCTTAGATGGCCGGCCAGCTCTAGGAAGAGTCCTGGTGGTTCCAAACATCCTCCACTTACGGATGATGGAGGCCACTGTGCTCAAATGGAACTTTCAGAGCAGCAGAAATTTTTCTGTAACCTTCCCCAGCCTTGTGCCTCGAGACAATCCTGTCTCGGAGGTCTACAGACAATTCCTTTGTCTTCATGTTTGGTTTGTGCTTTGACATGCACTGTCAACCCTGGGACCTTATATAGACAGGTGTATGCCTTTACAGATCATGTCCAATCAGCTGAATGTACCACAGGTGAACTCCAGTTAATCTGCTGCTGAGCATGTTGTGTGGAGAATGTTGAGGAAATAAATGAATTTAATCCATTTTGGATTAAGGCTGTAACATAAAAAAATGTGGAAAAAGTGAAGTGCTATAAATACTTTCTGGATGCACTGTATATTGATTTTGGAGTCACCTAAAATAGCTCTACAAAAATAAGCCTTTCAGTTTTTCATAAGGTTGTTCTATCTAAACCCGCCTTTCTTAGAACTTACTCTGCTTTGATTGGTCAGACGTCTCCCAGTAAGTTGTAATTGGTCAAATTCAAACACTAATTAACATATCTGAATCTCATCGCTTTCACTTGTGAACAGTGATACGAACCGTAACAATGCCATCTTTTATGCTGTATCATTTTGCTTAAGTATTGGATTTGTGTTGGCAGCAGAAAAAAAACCCTTCCTGACTTGTCAACAACACCCAAACTAGAGCTGGACAATATGACCTAAAATAATAACCTTGATTAATTGAACACTTTACCTCGATTTTGATTATTGAATGATTAATTTATTTTCAATATACTTATTTATTTCCTCTCTTTTTTTAAGACATTAAGACTTCTTAAGACCCCACAGACACCCTGTTACAAATGTGCAGATTTGTTATGGTGAAGGCAGTTTTTGATGCATTGTGGACTTTGTCTCTGAAGTTTGTCTCACCTCTCTGATGCTTTTTTTGTGCTTTTTCTCATGTATCCTTTAATTTCTTATTCAAATAATTTATATTATTTAACCTGTTGTTGGACCGGCCGGGGGAAGAACTGGTGAAACCAGGCCCCACTTCACACCTAACCTCTATCTCTAAAACAAGCTGTACATTTGAAGATATCACAAGGAACTGATGTGGAGAGAGAGAGAGAAAAGGAGAAATAATAATAATAATAATAATAATGAATAAATAAATTTGAGAGAGACAGAAAAAGAGAACGAATAGAACAAGAGAGGAAATGAAGTACGTTAGGAACGAATTATAATGTGGGAAAATACTAATAAAATTAATACTAAATTGCTTTGTTTTTTTCCTCTTAATTTATTTATTTTTAATTATATTTAATATTAGACACAGTGGGCAGCACGGTGGCGCAGTGGGTAGCGCTCTCGCCTCACAGCACGAAGGTCGCTGGTTTGAGCCTCGGCTGGGTCAGTTGGCATTTCTGTGTGGAGTTTGCATGTTCTCTCCGTGTTCGCGTGGGTTTCCACCACAAGTCCAAAGACATGCGGTACAGGTGAATTGGGCAAGCTAAATTGTCCAGTGTATGTGTGTGATTGGAAGTGTATGGATGTTTCCCAGTGATGGGTTGCAGCTGGAAGGGCATCCGCTGCATAAAACATATGTTGGAATAGTTGGCGGTTCATTCTGCTGTGGTGACCCCTGATGAATAAAGGGACTAAGCCAAAAAGAAAATAAATGAATGAATGAATTAGACAGTTTCTACCTCTACCTGACCCCCTCTCCCCTCTCCCCCCTCCCCTCGAGTTTATGTACTGATGAAGGTGTTGTTGGGGAATGGCTTCAGACAAAGAGGATCCTCAATGGTGATGTATTCTGTTAATAAGTTTTTCCAGGATGAAATGTGAATGGTATTTCTTGATTTCCAGTTCATGAGGATAGTTTTCTCTCACCTCTCTGATGCTGTGAGGCGAAGGGTTGGAAATGGCGAGCGTACTGTAACGCCTCCTGCTGTTTGCTGATGCCCCCGTTGAGCAGGCTGATGAAATACAGTCTGTGCAGCTTAAACTCAAGGGTGCTGTTCAGATCCAGCAGCCGCTGACGGTTTGTCACTGCCCATCTAGCATAATCATACAACAAGTGAATGAGACCCAATGTTTCCTCTTTGCATTGTTCTGTTTTTTTATATCTGCCTCAAAAAAAAGTACATACTTAAACAAAACAAAAAACGTGAGATAGAAAGCAGAAGGATGGGACACATACTCTAAAGCCGGTCTGAGATCTTGCGTTCTTAAAGCCTCTAAAATGCGGTTGAGCTCCAGAAAGGGTTGTTTCATGCTCATGTCGATTACTACACCAGACTCCTGAGAACACAGACAAGACACAAGATACAAGTCAACATGAATGCATGGACCCATTTCACGAGACTGTTATGACGTATTAATCCTTGAAAGTTTTTAATGTAGAATTTTTTTATATTTAAATATATTTATGTATGTATTATATCATCTTTGCCTCAAATTACAAAAACACTAATTACTGCTTATGCGAGGTGTTTCTAATTCAGCATTAATGGGGGCAGGACAGTATATCTGATGTTGTTCTCTATTCTGGCTGCCGTTATCAGTCTAATACAACTTTTTTTCCTTTTTCTGGAAGTCTTGATAACACCATCATCAAGTTTTTCTTTTATTATTTCAGCAAATAGGATTGTAAAAACATGATTTGTTGTACTCTCCCATTCACTTGGCTCTAGGTTTACCCAAGTATAGCTATGTTTCCATCCAAAAATGCGAGTTAAATTTGAGCCAAACTGTAATATCGCATAAAAGACGTGCGAATAAAGCAGCGTTTCCAGCCAACGAGTCAAAGAGAACAAAATCGTCACTTCCTGATTAACTGGAGCCAAATATCAAAGGTAAAAATGTAATTTACTGTGGTAGGAGAAGCTGTGTGAATCTTTTCTTTATTTAATAAATGACTCTTTAGAAGATAATGCTGACACGCAATGAACGTGTGGTGGCATTTGAAGACGCGGAGCACAGACGCCCTTGACTATTCTGGAGGTCATTAATAATATAATAACACTAATACTGAAATGGGGCAGCACGGTGGCGCAGTGGGTAGCACAATCGCCTCACAGCAAGAAGGTTGCTGTTTCGAGCTGGGTCAGTTGGCATTTCTGTGTGGAGTTTGCATGTTCTCCCCGTGTTTGCGTGTGTTTCCTCCGGGAGCTCCGGTTTCCCCCACAGTCCAAAAAACGTGGTATAGGTGAATTGGGTAAGCTTAATTGTCTGTAGTGTATGTGTGTGAATAAGTGTATGGATGTTTCCCAGTGATTGGTTGCAGCTGGAAGGGCATCCGCTGCGTAAAAACGTTGGCGGTTCATTCCGCTGTGGCGACCCCAGATTAATAAAGGGACTAAGCCGAAAAGAAAATGAATGAATGAATGAATACTGAAATGGTTAAGGTGTTTTAGAATGACCAAAACAACATTTCAGATGATTTTACAGTGTGTTCAGCCTGCTGGTTTGTCCATTCACACACATTTTTATCATCACATGATCTCTTATAACAAAATCACATGACTTTTTTAATGCACATACTGGAATTTGTTCGGTAAAAGTGTTTCCATCATAGTTTATGCACATTGTTTCCTATCGAATAGAAATTTATCCTACTGAGTTATGCACATATGTATTTTTATGTGCATTTTCAAAACTGATGCGCATCTTGGCGTTTCCATCAACCGTTTTTTTTATGTGCATATCCAAAATGAGCATAAAAATAGGTGGATGGAAACATGGCTATGAACAACTTCCGGTATTGAGAAACCCAGAAATGTGAAAAAGGTCCATCATCTACAAAAGTGCACTTTGCAGTTTTACAGTATTTTTAGGAAGGACTTAAATATGTACCTGGCAGAGGTCTTCTGCAACACTCAGCATGCCCTGTCGATACAGGTGTTCAACGATGGTTTCACTGAGGTATTTCTGCCGCTCTGGAGAGTCCCACACATTCTCAGCAACAACTGCACTCACCTCTGCATCAAAATTCTGCACAGGAGAACATCACACAGTTTAGTTTGAGATTTATTTATTCAAGGTTAGAAACTAAGTTTTTTTTTTCCACTACAACTGATGATCAACAGTAAAAATTTCACATTTTACCTCTTCCCAACAGGGAAAACCAGCAACAATCAAGAATGCTCATGATTATATATAAAAAGTTGTGGCCAAATTAAGACTCAAAAATCACCCCAGAGTAGATGAAAACACCCCCAACAGCACAAGGGTTAACAGCAGAAGTGAAGCTCTTACTCTGTCGATGGCTTTGCCCACTTTGGACACGCTGCCGTGGATGTCCTTATGTCTGGAGGCGAGCATCTGCACGGTTTCCTTGATCTCCTTACAGCACTGGGCCATAGTTTGATGCAGCACTGACAGATCTGCATCCTGAACACCTAAAGCACAATCAAACACAACATCATCATCATCATCATCATATATTTCCATTAGTGCCATGTCAGCAACAACGGCTATTCTCATGGCAAAAACACTTCATTAATAAAAATACAAACAAAGGAATACATAAAGAATACATTAAGATTTGTAGCGTTTTAACAACAGGCGGCACGGTGGCTCAGTGGTTAGCACTGTTGACTCACTGCAAGAAGGTTGCTGGTTCGAGCCTCAGCTGGCATTTCTGTGTGGTTCTACCCATGTAGGCGTGGGTTTCCTCCGGTTTCCCCCACAGTCCAAACACATGCGCTATAGGTGAATTGAAGAAACTAAATTGGCCATAGTGTACGAGTGTGTGTGTGTGTGTGTGTGTGTGTGTGTGTGTATGACAGTGTATGGGTGTTTCCCAGTACTGGGTTAAGCTAGAAGGGCATCCGCTGCGTAAAACATAAGCTGGAATAGTTCGTGGTTCATTCCACTGTGGCAACTCCTGATAAATAAGGGACTAAGCCGAAGGAAAATGAAAGAATGAATGAACATTTTAACGACACTGCTGAATATCTCGAGTGAGTTCCTTTCATTAAAAAACCCTTCTGCAGTCATTAAAAGCAGTAGGGCAGTCCTATTTGGACAGTCATAGGAATATTGCAAAACAAACACTGAGTGGGGTCTGTTTTTACAATTCAGAGCCACTGTACAAGCGAAAGGCTAAATACAGAAAGCCGTCACTTGAGCCTTCAGCACAGAAAACATTATGACAAACACAGTGCAAAAATAAAGACACAATGAGGCGGACAGTTGAGAACCCCTATATGCTGGATTCAGTGACTGGCGCACGCTGCTGTTTGGAGGGTGTGTGTGTGTCCGTCCATACCTTTAACATACTGCCAGTCTCTGTTTCTGGATTTGTTTACATATGTAAATGTGCAAAGTATCACAAGCAATGTATCAAAATTCCACTGAATTCCTGAAGTAAACTTTGCATTTGGGGATAATCCAGTGCAGCTCTTTGATAATGAGCTGAACTCTCCTTCCTCTCTAAGCAGTATTGGATGAACACAATATGCAGCCTATTCCTCTTTCTTTTTCAACTTTGAAGAAGAGAGAGGAGAACAATGCATCACTGTTTGAATTGACTCCGAAATGGATTCATTAATTTCAGACTTCAGTGCGCAAAGACCTTTAATCTTGTACGTTATATATGGCAATATGGCATCTGGTAAAAATCACTTGATTAAATCTGGTCTCTCAGGTTGTATTTTTAAAGCACAACAACTCAAGTTCAATCTACATGGACATATGCTACTGTGACTCATCTCGGAAACTTGTATAAGCATCCGCAAACCTACAGTGTGGGCTAGAGGTTATACTGTCAAACACAGCTGTTTGCATGTTCTGCAGGCTATTGGTTATGCAGGCCTCTGAAGTACACCTATTGTTCTTGACTTAATGTCACTGAATTTGCTTTTTTCAAAGCTGAAAAAGCACTTGCTTGACTTCCTCCTCCTCCTCTGCTGCTTTTTAGACTTGTTTTATATACTGCCATTGATATATGAATCACTCTCTCTCTCTCAGAGGTTGATAACTGGCTTGTACTGAAGCTAAAAAAAGCCTTTACCACAGTATGATAGCATCATTTTGCACTTTTGACTATTAAATGCAATGGTATCAAGTACTCATAAGAAATTATATTGTAAAAATTAACTAGCATGTTATATTGAGAAAAAAATAGACAAATTTAGTCTTGATGTGCAATGAATGAATCTTTATTTTAAGGTATTTATCTTCAAAAATAAGATGTTTTGAAGAACGCTGAAAACCTGTAACCATTGACTTCCATAGAAGGAAAAACAAATACTATTAAAGTCAATGGTTACAGGTTTTCAGCTTTCTTTAAAATAGCTTCTCTTATGCACTGTAAAAACAAATGCTGGGTTCCACACAATCGATTTGTGTTGGAACAACATTAAGGAATTAAGTTAACTTGCTTTTACAAATTTAAGTGGATTGAACATAAAACAATTAAGTTGTCCCGAAAAAAAACCCTCAAAAATTGTGTTGTTTCAGCTCATTTTATATAAGCAGTTTAAACAAACAGCAAACATAATTTTTGAGCGTCTTTACCCGAAGAAAAAAACTCAAACAGGTTTGAAACAAGCAAAACAGCGGTGTCAAACTCAGTTCCTGGAGGGTCACATCCCTGCACAGTTTAGTTTCAACCCTGCTCCAACACACTTACCTGTAGGGCTGCGTCCGAAATCGCATATTTCTATACTATATATTACGTTAAAAACAGTATGTGAGCCGAGTAGTATGTCCGAATTCATAGAGTTCGAAAAACAGTATGCGAGAAGTACCCGGATGACCTACTATTTCCGGCAAGATTCTGAAGTGTGCATCGGATGGATGCTACGTTATCCCATGATGCAACACGAGAATTCATGAACGGGAGTTAAGCAACGCAGCTGACGTGGGTAGGTCACGTGATGATGACAAAACGGCCTATGTAATATGTTCGAGTTTCATTCATACTGCTCGCATTCATACTGTATAGAACGTACTTTTCTAAAGGTCGAGTAGTACATTTCAACTCAAATGCAGCACCTACTGAGTAGTAGGCAATTTCAGACGCAGCCTAGGTTTCAAACAATCCTGAAGGACACAATCAATCACCTGTGAAGTAAAAGGTGAGTAAACGATGACAGAATTTTCATTTTTGGGTGAACTATCCCTTCATTAATAACCTAAACATGAAATCAAAATCATGAATCAAATTGTGAGTTCAGTGAATCATTAATCATCCTTAAAAGGATAGTTCACGCAAAACTGAAAATTGACCTCCCTCCATTCATTCATTAGATTCACTTCATTTTTTAAGGTAAGCAGTTGCAAACAATTTATATGGGCTGAATTTAAACAAACAAATGAAGTTGAACAGTGCAATAATTTAATTTGTTTAAATTCAGCCCATATAAACTGTTTGCAACCACTTACCTTAAATAAATGTAGTAAATCCAAAGGATCATTTTTTTCAGTGTGTGGTTTTAAACCTTTATAAGTTTCTTTCTTCTGTTGGGCACAAAATAAATAGTTTGAAGAATGCTGGTTGCTATGAAAGTCAATGGATTGACTCTGTGATGAGTTGGTTTAGAAAATCTAAACAAATGCTTCAATATAATGTTAACATAAATACTTTCTATGTGAATTTAGGTTTTAAGATTTTACTGCAAGCGTCACATGCATAACGCTGGAATTGCTCATACGCAAGCATGTAATGCCATATTTCTGACTTAAAGGTGCAGTAGGTGATTGTCTCCAGACACATTTTCTGTTGTGCTGGTTGAAAGTCTCTTCACATTTCAGTATTAATGATTAAAGTAAATGATCTAAATGTGTTTATATGTATTTTTATATTCAGGGTAAGGCATAAAACAAAAAAATGTTCATCCAATTATATATTGTCGGGCCGACATTTCCCATAATTCTGATAAGTAGCCCAAACTGTCTATCATGCACATCTCTGTTCATGCAGATCCGCCATTGGCGCTTGCATGCCTGCATTCATGTGCACACGAGACAATCACAGTCGCGGTAAAATCAAATGCTGAATCAAAACTTTTTTAAATCCTGAATCAATATTGGAGTTACACGCTTGAGGAAGGACGACACCATGGCTGAAGTGCTTCTGTTAGACAGGTAATGTTATGTTTTAAAACTATTTTAGTCAAGCAGAGCTGATGTAGATTGTGTTGTGTTATGAATGGGTTATATGCACAGAAGTGTTGTTCAGCCACTGAAATCCTCCGGTGAAAGATTGATGTGACGATTTTCAGTGTCATAAGGGACCTTTTGCAGCATTGATAATGTAGATTTTTATTTAGTTTAACAACAAAACATCAGTAACTAGCGCTACTCCGCCTAGCCTGCTTTACTGAGCTGAAGTTGGTTTTATATTCACATTGGTTCATTTTTGAACAATGACAACCTGTGACGCACTCCCTATATTCTTTACCGCTACTCTGAATATTCACTCTGAAATGGCATGCAAGTGTGGCTTAGTATTAAGTGTAAATCCTGCACACCGCCGGCCAACCACTAAGCATACAGTAGTCGCTTTAGGACAAAGTGTGAGAGAGTGAGACCAGACCAACGATCCTTGCATGCATGAAATATTGCACATTATGACAAGTTTTGCTTGCTAACTAAATAACGTGCTAGATATAAATAAACGTAATAAGATGTAAATAAACGTGCTAGATATGATACAGTTTTTCAATCAGAATTGCAGTATTATAAAGTACTATAAAGTTTTCTAAATGGCGAATGACATGATCTAGTGTGTTGTCTGCTGTCATCTTTAAGGTGTGACCGTTCGTGATTTCAGGAGGCGTGGCTTTGGACGGCAGGGACCGTTGCTGCATCCCAAGTCGCATACTATCCATCCTAAATAGTATTTGAAAATAGAATTAGTATGTCCCAAATCCTAGTATGTTGAAAAGAGTATGCCAAAGGTCCCCGCATGGTTTACTATTTCCGGTAAAAATTCGAAGTGTAGAACCGTCCATACTCTAACCGCTGATATTGCCCACAGTACATTGCGCGTTGGACGTGAATTTGATTAGAACTACAAACGCGAGTGAAAAGTGTAAATAAACTACAAACATGGCGGATGTGCGAGACCAACCGTCAAGTACAGAGGCTTTGGTAAAGATGTTTGTATGACTGTTAATTAATATCTAGCCCACTGGAAAATATTTAAACAGTGTTCTCCTTGTTATATTTCATCTGCAACAACAATGTGAACTTGTATTAAGATAAGTTTGGACATTAACTTCTGAATGCGTACTTATCCAAAGACCTGAGGAGATTTCTCTGCATGAAAGACTCGTGAATGGGAGATTAACCTGCTGCTGCTTCTCCAATAAGGTAGGAACTTAAATACAGTAAGGGTTCAATCTTCAACTGGCTGGCAGGTACGGCCAGTGGCTGGTCACGTGGCCAGGCAGTAGGACACTGGCGGCTGCCACCAGCCACTGGCAGGTCACGTGACTTGCACTGGCGGCTGCTGCCAGCCAGTTGAAGATTGAACCTCGACTCCTTAAAAATGAAAGAAATGTGGATGATGTGTGGATGATTGACAGGGCTCGTAACTAACGATCTGTTAACGAGGAAGTAGTGTGTGCCAAAGCTTGCATACTCTTCTGTTACACACTCAAAAGTATACACATTTCCCTTAGAAAAAAAGTACATAGTTTTAGGTAGTATAAGTATGCGAATTGGGACGCAGCATGCGTTTCAAAGATATTATGCTAACTGGTTAGCATTTTGGCAGATCACCTACTGCACCTTTAATGCTTTGATTAGTGAGAGAATCTTTTAGTTGTGGGTGAACTATCCCTTTATCCCGATCTACCAGTGGCTTAAATAATACCAAATCCTCACCGTAAGCGAGCAGTCGACTCCTCAGCTCACAGACGTTATTCAAGAGTTCGTCCAGCCGTTCTTCTGACTGATGTCCATATGTGACGAACCGGTGCAGCACCTTCTCGAGTTCCCGCTCCACACACGCACACTGCTCCATCAGCACAGCTTACAAACACACACACACACCACGTCCTGCAACACAACATAAACATCAACACACTTATGCAGATAACCAACAATGTAAACTAGTGTGGAGTCATTGCTAGGTGCTTTGAATGGTTGTTAGACTGTTGCTAGGGTGTTCTGAGTGGTTGCTAAGGTGTGGCCAGACTGTTGCCAGGATGTGTGGAGTCATTGCTATGTTTTTCCTTTGATTGCTCAATTTCTATATGTGAATACTACTAGACTCCCCAGTTAAACTAACTTTTAACTATGATTATATCTGTTAACTATTATTATTATACACTTTAAGCACAATTAACCGATAAATGACCCTTTCTGCTAAGTTTGATAACCATAGTAACCCAAAAATGCTGATAATTCATCTATTAATAGGGATTACGTGTTAAATGTCAGCACAAACTTCATGATCGCAACACATTGTAAGTAAATATGATGAATTAATTACAATTTTGACTACTAAAAGTGTGATTTTATTTTGCTCTGTCATGACATAAGCGGCTAGACGTCTGACAGATTTGCTGAATTAATTTATAGATATTAAATGACTCATTAAATGACTGAACCAGCACTTGAATAGCTAATTACATTCCAGGAAAGACAAGTTTGCAGCAAGTCTGACAAGACACCAGAGTGAAATAAATAAAAACAACAACAATAATAACAGCACAAAAGTATTTAAAATTAAACTTCTGATATATTAGATATTCAATATATGTTTATTTTTCTTATAGGACATTACTCCATGAACTGAGCTTTATAGGCCTGATGTTAAAAATAAACACACTATAGAGACTCCAATGCTTTGTGCACCACTAGCTTTATTTAAAACTAAATTTTACTCAAAAATCTTGTGTATTTTTCTTATTTTCACAGCATTTAAGAAAATCAAACGTGTTTTTTTATAATTATGTTACAATTTAAGTAAAATATAAAATCAATATATTTTTAATACAACATAAAAATGTATCAGAAATCTCTTATTTTCACAGCATTTAAGAAAATCAAATGCAGTTTTTTAAATTGGTACTTTATTTATGCAAGTAAAATACAAAATATAAAATAAATATTTTAATACAACATAAAATTAAAAAAAAAAAAAAATTATTTTCACAGCATTTAAGAAAATCTAATTTAAGTAATTTTAACTTTCTGCTAAATTTGATAAGTATATTAAACCAAAAATCTAATTGTAATGCTGATAATTTATCTATTAATAGGGATTACGTGTTAAATGTCAGCACAAACTTCATAATTGCAACAGATTGTATGTAAATATGATAAATTAATTAACATTTTGACTACTAAAAGTGTGATTTTATTTTGCTCAGTCATGACATAAGCGGCTAGACGTCTGACAGATTTGCTGAATTCATTTATAGACATTAAATGACTCATTAAATGACTGAACCAGCACTGATTAAATCAAGCTAATTACATTCCAGGAAAGACAAGTTTGCAGCAAGTCTGACAAGACACCAGAGTGAAATAAATAAAAACAACAACAATAATAACAGCAAAAAAGTATTTAAAATTAAACTTCCTATATATTAGATATTCAATATATGTTTTTTCCTAAAATAACTATATGTCTTATAGGCCATTACTCCAAAAATTGAGCTTTATAGGCCTGATGTCCAAAAATAAACACACTCCAATGCTTTGTGCACCACTAGCTTTATTTGAAACTAGATTTTACTCAAAAATCTATTTTGAGTACTTGCATAATTAGCCAACTACAAAATACTAACCCAGCTCGACAGATTAATGTTAATTTCCCCGTTTTAGAAACATAAACAAATATCCAAAAGCCTCTGTCAGGGTCAAGAGCTATAAAGCCCAAACATTGCAAAATGATGAGCTAAAACAGCCAACAACTATTATTATCCCTTTGTTTTAACACCTCGAATAAGGCACCGCAGTGACATTTATGTATACCACAAGAAAAGTACAGAAATTATTGAAACTGTGCGCTGGAATGACAAACTATGTGATCAAAACAATCAGTTAGCATGCTAGCATAACCGGGACCAAATCTAGCCATCAGTACGAATTTAATGCTCGCAAATTCAACACATACACAGACACTTGCGATTGTTTTGATGGAGCACCAGTCTATTGGTGATCTCGAATTCATTTTATAGTGCTAAATCAAACGTGTAGATGAAATAAAACAGAATGTTCTTGCCTGTTTGACACCAGTTCACCAGCAGACGTCCCTGAAGCGCTGCAGTGAGCTGTTTTTCTGGGCTCGGACGCTCTGCTGCCTCCTGCGGCCTGGAGGTGCACCTGCTGTTACGTCAATAGGAAAAACGAACAAAGCACTTACACTTTTAATGCGTCCCCCTGATCATCTTTAAAATGACTGAACGTATAGACGTGGTGTGCTGTTTAGTGCTATTTTAGTTTATTATTATTTTTGTATACTTGTTTTCTTTATTATTATTCATTCATTCATTTTCTTTTCAGCTTAGTTCCTTTATTAATCTGGGTTCACCACAGCGGAATGAACCGCCGACTTATCCAGCATATGTTTTACGCAGCGGATGCCTTTCCAGCTGCAACCCATCACTGGGAAACATTCATACACACTCATTCACACTCATATACTACGGACAATTTAGCTTACCCAATTCACCTATACTGCATGTCTTTGGACTTGTGGGGGAAACCGGAGCACCCAGAGGAAACCCACGCCAACACAGGGAGAACATGCAAACTCCACACAGAAATGCCAGCTGACCTAGCCGAGGCTTGAACCAGCGACCTTCTTGTTGTGAGGCGATCGTGCTACCCACTGTGCCACCGTGCTGCCCCTTTATTATTATAATTATTATATTCTTTTTTGCTGTTGTTTGCATGCTCCTGTTAAATTCTGCAATAAAAATATCTAAGAATAATAATAGAAAATACACTTTTAATGCAGATGTTATGGTTTTGAGTGTTAAATGTTCAGCATATACAAATGCATTAATATTTACCCAACAAAAGAGATTACATCAAAAAAATCCTATGAATGGTGTTTTCTGTATTTTAAGTATTGATATATATATATATATATATATTCATATATTCATTTTCTTTTCGGCTTAGTCCCTTTATTAATCTGGGGTCGCCACAGCGGAATGAACCGCCAACTTATCCTGCATATGTTTTACGCAGCGGATGCCCTTCCAGCTGCAACCCATCACTGGGAAACACCCACACACACTCATTCACACACATACACTATGGACAATTTAGCTTTAATAAAAATTTTTATTTTTTAGTTGGCATTTCTGTGTGGAGTTTGCATGTTCTCCCCGTGTTGGCGTGGGTTTCCTCCGGGTGCTCCGGTTTCCCCTACAAGTCCAAAGACATACGCTATAGATGAATTGGGTAAGCTAAATTGTCCGTAGTGTATGAGTGTGAATGGGTGCGTGTGGATGTTTCCCAGTGATGAGTTGCAGCTGGAAGGGCATCCGCTGTGTAAAACATATGCTGGATAAGTTGGCGGTTCATTCCGCTGTGGCGACCCCAGATTAATAAAGGGACTAAGCCGAAAAGAAAAAAAATGAATGAATAATATAGAAAAACGGGCAATTTTATGTCACATATTAAAAACTTATATTAAAACATATCTTTTTTTTTAGTTCTTAGTTATTGCCTTGATAATAGAAAATATGAGCTAGGCATCATGTATGACAGTGTCAGCCAAAGTGAGCTATGAGCTATATAGGAGACATATCTTGTATCTACATATAGGGCTCATATGTGGATATAAAGAAGCAATACAGGAGACCTATATGGCCTGTATATGCACATATATGCACCTCAATTTTGTATATGTACTGTATATTGACCCTGTGGAGCTCCGGACCAACAGTTTTGGTGGAAACAGGAGAGTTGAGCTGCACTTTTAATTCTGCAGTGAGTTGGGCAGCTGTGGTTTTATGTTTTCTGGATATAATCCGGGTCAGCAGTCGGACATCCCTTTCAGACAGCTTCCTCTTGCGTCCAGTTACTCCTGTTGGATGTGGCTCTTCTTCTTGGTGGTATGCTGAAATTATTCTGGATACCGCAGCCTTTTGATACATCACAAAAAACTGTCTGTCTTGGTCACAGATGCTCCAACAAGCCGCACACCAACAGTTTGTCCTGTTTTGAACTATGATATGTCACCCATAATGTTGCTATATAATAATCTCTTGTCATACTTGACCCAATGCAAGTCTATTAAAGGTAGACTGGTATAAAGAACCAGAATAGTACCTAGAATATGATCTTGAATTAGTTAGTAAAAAGTAGTTGACAAGAACATTATAAACATAAAAGTACATATATAATGGAATGAATGATTTATGTTTATATATGCAAATAAATTCATGTCAGGCTTAATACTTGAACATTTAATTGAACTGAAACGCAGTGAAAAACACCACAAGAAGCTGCTTTCTATTGTAAAACTTTACTTATAATATTTATTATGCACAAGGTACAGTACAAAATCATGAGTTTATCATGGCAGCAAACGTTTTGCCCAAATGTCCTCAGGAAACGGTCGTCTGCATTTCATCGTCCTCACGGTGTCAGAGAGCGCAGATTCAACAAACATACAGAAACACAAAAAACAAGTGGAAAAGATTATACAGGGTCCATAAATACAAAGACACAAAAAGCATGACTGAAAGAAACGCAGCTAAGAAAAGTACAAAGTTTCATGATGATGTTGATGAGGATAAAAAAAAACAGCTTTTTAAAAAAGCGTCTGAATGATTGGGTTGCAAAAAGAGATACAGAAATAGAAATAATGAGCATAAGGCCTAAAGGCATTGAAACGCATTGAATATCAGTCATGGAAAATTTCTCCATTTCCAAAAACAGTTCTTCATTATGAGGCAGTTTTATTCAGTCAGGGATTGTACCTGGTGCACAATGATATTTCTTTTTGCAGACAAAAGGTGCTTTCATCATTTCGGACTAATAGTGATGGAAAATTTTGATTTATAATGCTAAACCATACCACTGTAAATTTAAACCAAAAATAAGACTACATGAAGTTCTGGTATGACTAACATTAAAAAAATAAACATTCATTTTTGGGGAGACACTGAACAAAATATGCTTTTTAAGGGGTATTCTGCATCCCTTCAGTGTTAATGCACATATAATCACCAAATCTACATGCATATTAAGCGTCCTTTCAGCTTGAAATGTGGTATATACCCCCCAAAAAAGCTGTGTCTTATGTGTATGAATGATGCTTTGGAGTTTTCTCCTCATCTCTGAAAAGAGTGCAAAACATTCAGAGGCACCGTTTCAAGTTCACAGACACAAAGAAACACAGCAAGTGGGCACAAATCCAACTTGCGAACCCAGGATTTCGAAAATCAGGCATTTCCGATTATAATTTTGAGACGGTGGTTGAAATTATGCACGAACAGGCCTTGCGCAACATCCAGCTAAGAAGCAGAAACTCATCTTTTCTAAAAAGCATGAAGACTCGAAGGCCACGAGAATGGAGAAAACACAATCACTCCTCTAGACTACTAAAGTTTCTTCAGTCGCTTGCTGACAGACGGGAAAAAAAAGGGCCGTTTTGACGAAAACACAAAAGTGCATGATTGAAATCAAGCAGGATGATGCTGGGAATGTTAGATGTCCTATAACCTTGTACTGCTTCTTGTTTTCAAATCAGTTGCATGGGCTTCCTATCACTCACTCGCACGTAGCTGCTAACAGACAGACCTGGAGAAATCAGTTCAAGTACTGTGGTGTTTAAAGGGTTAGTTCACCTAAAAATGTTTATCAACTCACTCTCAATGCATTTTATAGGTGTATATGACTCTCTCCTTTCAGTCGAACGCAAATGGAGATGTTTTAAAAACTATCTTGTGCTTTTCCAGCTCTACAATGACAATGATTGTTCAGAAGAAGCTCAATAAAGAGCATCCACCATAATAAAAAGTGCCTCACACAGCTTCATAGGCCAAATAAAGGTCTCCTTTAGTGAATCTATGCCTTTCTTTTAGCAAAACATGTATATTTAAGACGTTTTAAATAGACTTGTGTAACTTCAGGCGAGTGGCATCCATCATTCTTCTTCTTTTGAGGTGCATATGTTGTGGTGCCCAAAGCTCTGCACAGTTTAGTTCCAACCCTGCTTCAACACACTTACCAGTAGGTTTCAAACAAGCCTGAAGGACTCAATTAGTTTGATCAGGTGTGTTTAATTAGGGTTAAAGCTAAACTGTGCAGAGCTGCGGCCCTCCAGGAACTGGATTTGACACCTATGCTTTAGTGTAAGAGCGTGCATGGTTAAAACGAACACTGAAACGCAATAAAGAAAGACATCTGGAGGCGCTAATGCACCAAAAAGTACACATATAAAGGTGGAAGTTGCTGGAAGTTACACAAAACAGTTTGCAAAGTTTTGAATATGGATATTTGTCTTACAAATATGCATGGATTCACTAAAGGAGACTTTTATCCACCCCTTGGATCAACGTGAGCCACTTTTTATGGATGGATGCACTTTATGGATTTTATGGACAGCCAATCGTTGTCATTGTACAGCTGAAAAAGCCCAAGTTCAATTGGACTCAACTCAAAGAAGTCATATACACCTATAAGATGTCTTGAGGGAGAGTAAATCATGAAATAATTAACATTTTTGCATAAACTAACCCTGTAACGCCATATTTGTGTGGGATGATGTGGCTATGTCACTAAACCGTTCATAAACGATCAGACTTGTTCATAAAAACTGATAACCATAACCTATATTCAGATTTCCTAAGTAAGACAACAACAGTACGGTCCATGATGCGCCATTTTAAACCCCCGTGAGGTCATCCTTCTGTTCAGATCAGAGAATGTAAACAATTCCAGGAGGAAAATTAAAAAAAAGAGAGCACCAGACACTAATTATTATCCAACAAATGGACTGAAAGTCACGATCCCACAGCACCAGATCCAACCCTCTGTAAGGATTCTCTAAGAGGACTTGGGTCGAAAAGGCAAGCTCATACTGACATCAGTATATCGCATGTGTTCATCGATCGATGCTTGAACCAATCAGAAGGAAGCGGCAGCTGATTTCCCTGCGTGTTGTCGACAATCACAGTTTATAACCAGCAGAATTAAACTCATTTTTCTGCTTCCACCAACTCATCCCATGACGTTTCCTGTTCGTCCCCTTCCACTTCCTCTCCATCCTCGTTCCCTACGAAGTCATCATTAACAAAATCATCTTCATAGTCTTCAAACTCTTCCTCCTCCAACCCCATTCCTCTGCAGTCGATTTCTTCATAATCTTCATCATCCACAAGCTCCAGGTCTTCCTCTTCTTCGTCATCTCCAAACACCACCTCTTCATCATCATCATCATCATCACCGTCATCATCATCATCACTCATATCTTCCTCCTTGATGTCTTTAGAAGGAGAAGACGAAGGTAAAACCACGTTATCCACTACTTCGTCTCCATACGGGTCTCTTTGGGATTGAAACGCTGGTCTGTTTTGAGCGGGAATGAAGAGCGGTGCTGCGGGTGGAAGTGCAGGTTGGGTAATCCTGCCAGATGCGGCCATATTGGACTGGGATGTACTGGGAATATACTCTCGTATTTCGCCCGGCTCCAGAGGATCGGGGCCGCAGGGGTCGTGCTCGCTGCAGGACAGTTTGCCGTCCAGTTTGGATATAAAGAGCATTCCCTCGCGGTGCTGCTCGCAGTAGGAGTTGGGACACATCTCGCAGTAGGACGCCGCTTCTCTGCCGCATTCATTACACTGATGCCACGGACACTCCCAGCGGCCTGAAAAACACAGGAGAGGATTCAGCTCCATAAAATAAGCCCAAAGAGCTGATTCAGACACATACTGAAGCCAAGACTGTCAAGTAAATTTTCTTGACCTAATATATAATGTAATGTCTACGTATACGTGGTAAATAATAAGAAAACCATGCACGTTCTTATTTATTACAGCATATCATAAAACATGCAGCAATCTATTTAGTTTAATTTTGCATCTATGTAAAATGTATTTATTAATATGTAAAATTTATACATTAATAATGTGAGAGCATATTTTTGGCCAAGGACAGAAAAGAAGTAGACAACTAACCTACAATCAAGCATACAGATATTTGTTAAAATAATTTCCATGACTTTTCCAAAACTTTTCCAGGCCTGTCAAAATTCCACGACTTTTCCAGGTTTTCCATGACCGTATGAACCCTGATTATTATACTGAATATTATTTAATGTCAATTTCAATACAAAAGTGAGTTGTGTACCTGCAGGTCTTTTGGACAGATTCAGACAGTCGGCGTGATAGACTTTGGGGCAGCCGGGTTTCTTACAGGACACGATCTGTCCTCCGTCGCCACAGTAGAAACATTCATCCTCTCGCTCCTTGGTGACCTCAGACTGACTCTTGCGCTTCCCTGACACTTTCTTCCTCAATTTCCGCGTCTTGTCATCTGACGGGGGCTGATTCTAAACAAACAGAGAGCTTTGTCAGATTACAGGCTTTTCACACTGTGTGAATCTTGTAAAAATCTGCAGATATACAGATGAAGTCAGAATTATGAGCCCTCCTGTATATATTTTCCCCCAATTTCTGTTTAAAGGAGAGAAGATTTTTATCAACACCTTTATAAACATAATAGTTTTAATAACTCATTTCCAATAACTGATTTATTTTAACTTCGCCATGATGACAGCACATAATATTAGACTAAATATTTTTCAAGATACTAGTATTCAGCTTAAAGTGACATTTAAAGGCTTAACTAGGTTAATTAGGCAAGTTAGGGTAATTAGGCAAGTCATTGTATAACAGTGGTTTGCTCTGGAGACAATCCAACACTAATATTGCTAAAGGGGCTAATATTGACCTTAAAATGCTTTTTAAAAAATTAAAAACTGCTTTTATTCTAGTCGAAATAAAACAAATAAGACTTTCTCCAGAAGAAAAAATATTATAGGAAATACTGTGAAAAATTCCTGAATCTGTTCAACATCATTTGGGAAATACTGAAAAAGTTCACTGGAGGGCGAATCATTTTGACTTTATCTGTATGTGGAATGATTTTCAGAGTATAATAATAATAATAATAATAATAATAATAATAATAATAATGGGGCAACACAGTGGCTTAGTGGTTAGCACTGTTGCCTCACTGCAAGAAGGTTGTTGGTTTGAGTCCCGGACGGGTCAGTTGGCATTTCTGTGTGGAGTTTGCATGTTCTCCCCGTGTTGGCGTGGGTTTCCTCCGGGTGCTCCGGTTTCCCACAGTCCAAACACATGCGCTATAGATGAATTGGGTAAACTAAATTGGCTGTAATGTATGAGTGAATGTGAGATGTTTGAGTGTTTCCCAGTACTGGGTTGCGGCCAGAAGGGCATCCGCTGCTGAAAACATATGCCGGAATAGTTGGCGGTTCATTCCGCTCCGGCGACCACTGATGAATAAAGGACTAAGCCGAAGGAAATTGAATGAATGAATGAATAATCATAATAATAATTTCAATTAAAGGTTTACAATGCAAATCCAATTAGATCCACTTGACTGGTGAGCAAAGCTGCAGGAGCTCTATCATGAAATACAAATATTTTTCACTACAATATTACTTTTCAAATTATACTCTACACAAATCTTCTAAACACTTGCATATTATTCAATAATCATACTTTTATAACTTTAGTAACTGAACAAATATATATTTACATAAGCAAATGTATAGAAACCATTTTAAAACTAGAAACTATTGTTATTTTTAACCCTGCTTTAACACCAGCTAAAAGAACGTTAGCTTAAGTTTGACCCTTTAATGCTGAATTTGCCTTTAAAAACAAGAGTTTAGTAAATCCTACCTTTGGTCTGACTCCCAGAAATCCGCTACAGTTTGACGCTCCACATTTACACACTGTTTTCCCGTTACCCAGACACTCCAGGTTATAGTTAAAGGTGAGCTCAACACCTGAAACAATGCCAACAAAGCTATTTCATTAACGCTGCATTATACGACGAGAGACATTTGCATTGCAATTCAATTCATATACTTTTGTATATACATGCATAACAGATTTATTTATACATCCTGTGCAGTCATTGAAGGCTTGATTCTGATTGGCTGATCAACATTCGAAGGTGTGCTGTTATTTCCAGATAAACACACAGTTCTGGCAGGTCTTGAGCAGCTTTTATTTTAGTTATTTCAGTCAAAATTCACATCAAAACACAGCAGAAGGCTTTGGATGAGATGTGTGAGAAACTAGTGCTGCACACAGGAGCAGTATGAGGACACAAATCTGACAAACATCTGAAATACAACATCTGAAAAGTGGCTTTAGCTGTGGGAATCATAGTTTAAGCAGAATAATTGACTCCAGTCTATTGAATAATTAAATAATAATGCACTCCGAGGTGTAATGTCCATTAATGATTAGTTAGGAGAACACAATGTTTGGGAGTTTATCTGGAATTAGACTGTTAAAAAAATTTAATTAAGAAAATCACCTTTAAAAAAAAACAACACAACAATACTTAGCCATGCATATTACTTATCAGGAATGAACTTTTGATATATTTACAGTGGTAACACTTACAAAATGTCTTCTCTGAACATTTATTTATTTAATATTCTAAAGATATCTTGCATAAAATAAATAAATAAAATGTATAATTTTGACCCATACAATGTACTTTTGCTCTTCCTACTAATATATACCCGCAAATCTTCAGACTGGCTTCATGGTCCAGGGTCACATACATACTTTCTTCCTTTTTGACATTTTGTGATTGCAAAGACAGCATATAATCTTGATTGTTGGTGTTTTTCCCTGTTGGAAAGAGGTACAATTGGTCATTTCTCCTGTTGATCATCAGTTGCAGTGCAAAAAAAAGCTTAGTTTCTGGCTTTTATATGGAGTATATTGTGTGTGTGTGTGTGTGTGTGTGTGTGTGTGTGTGTGTGTGTGTACCAGAGTGTGAGAAAGACCTTTGCGCATTTACTTTAATTTGTCTGAGAAAATCTAAATAATCCCCTCAGCTCTCAGAACATAGTAAATGTATTAATGCACACACACACTATAATCTGCTGTTTTATTCCACTGAACTCCATATTAAAGCCAGTAACTTTTTTTTTGCACTGGCCTATCTAAAGGGTTAATGCTGCCAACTGATGATCAACAGTAAAAATGACACACTTTACGAACAGGGAAAACCAGCAACAATCAATAATGCATGATTATATGCGGTCATGGCTTTGCAATCCAAAAATGTCATTATAATGGAAGTCAATGGGGCAAAAGCAGCCACCAACATCACGAAAGGGGAGTCAAGTTGAACAATAAACAAGGGTTAAATCTTGAATCATTTATTAGTACTGATTCCTCGGCTTGAGATGTGTCCTCACCTTTAGGTATATCTTCTAAAGCGAACAGGCCGACTCTGGTGTCTCCGTTCACCGTCCACTTCTGAGTCTCGCAGTTGGGCTGGCAGCTGTGATTCATGAAACGCGACTCGTTTCCCTTCGGCCCGGCGTCGATAATGCGATCCTGAATGGACGAGGAAACCCAAAGTCAGCAGAGAAAAGTTTATTGGGCAGATCTGGACTGAGGATTGACCACTGACTGACTGACCTTATCCAGTGTGAGCATGTAGAAGTTGCAGATGTCGTTATCTTGTGCGAGTTTGATTCTGGATCGGCACTCCTCTTCGTCAATGACCTCGCCAACATACTCGTTCACAAAAGCTCCCTGTGGTGGAGCAACAGACTCGTTATTAATAGCACATCAATAACCAATAAATAAGTTAATTAAATGTTATAAACTAGTGCAGCACAATATATCAATTCAGCATCGATATCGCAATGTGATCATTCGCAATAGTCACATCGCGAGTATACGCAACGTTGAGTCTGCATTATAATTGATCATTTTGCAAGTGTCTTTGAGGCCTGTGACTGTGTGAGGATTATACAGGCATAAGAAATTGTTCCATTTGTGTTGTTTTGTTGTGGGTTTTAATTTAATGCCATGTCAGCAACCAGGGCTATTTTCATGGCAAGAACATTTCAATAATAAATATACAATATACTTAATAAATCTAGAGAACAACTGATAAAATGGATCAATTATGGACCCAATTCCAGGTTTCTCGGTAGCGAAAGACGTCATAGTTGGTCAACTTAGGGTGTACTCACACTAGGTGTCTTGAACTGTGCCCAGGCACGATTGTCCTCGCACTCACATTGAACTTTTTGCGTTTCGAGACGGAGCACGCTTACGTCATCGATGATGCGCCTGTTCAGTTTAACAGGAAGAGAAGCGCTCTCGCTCAGCACAGTGGACATTGCTTTAGTTATATCATTTTGTATTATTTTTAGTCGTTTGGGATGCAGTGACACTTTGCTGAACAGGTCCACCTCATTTGACGCTCATAAATGTTCATAAAAGTCCTCGTGCTGCACATATTAGGAGGTTTGCTGAAGGTGGCAGCTGTCGTGCAGTGAGGGGGTTTGGATCTTTAATAAACTATGACAGTGATATGATTAATAAATCCATATGAAACAGTCCCTTAAAAGTGACGCCGGGTCTTCAGTTGCGCGCTTAGGCACGCTTTGCACTCACACTACAAGTGTACCAAAGCCCAACAAAACCTCGCTCTGGCACACGTCTTCCAACCGGGTCAGGGCCGGCCAACTGAACCACGTCTGGGCCTCATTCTGAGCACTCACATTTGTCAAACGAACCAGGAAATGGGGGTCAAACATGCCTGGGCACGGTTCGGATAGCCTAGTGTGAGTACACCCTTAGAGTGAGTGAATGGGAGAGGACAACAAATATTTTTTTACAATCCAATTTGCTGAAATATTAAAAGAAAAACTCCTTGATGGTGTTATCAAGACTTATAGAAACAGGAAAAAAATTGTGTGAGACCTATAATGGCAGCCAGAAGGGAGAAAAATGTCAGATTTACTGTCCTGCCCAGCTAGATAGACGAAGCATTAGAAACACCTTGCATAAGCAGTAATTCGTTTTTTGTAATTTGATGCAAAGATGATATAATACATACATAAATATATAAATCTAAATATAAGGATTTAGGATTGTGAATGGTCTTGTGAAAAGGGTCCATTACAAGCTAAAATTAAAAGGATCAGCAACTACCTTCTTGATGTCGGATATGCTGCGCAGTCCCCATCCGCGTGACAGAGTCCTGAAGATCTCCACCTCGGTGTACTGGCGCTTGGTGAAGCTCTGGTTCTGGCAGCGCTCTCCTGCAGGACACACTTGTGGATGACACTCGTACAGCAGCATGCGGTTGATGCACTCCGAGTCGATACCGCACGGGTTCTCGTCGGTGGCTTTACAGTTGCAGCGTGGGATTTCAGACAGATCCGCAGTGATGATCAGCACCTTTCCTATTTGTTTGTTCACCTGAGGGAAAATTGACACGTTTGCATGAGAGACGGCAAGTTTTAAAGGCATAGTTCACCCAAAACATGAACATTTCCTTGCACTTTTATGAATTTAACCCTTGTGCATTTAAAATTGACTCCCCTTCCGTTGTGTTGGTGGCTGTTTTTGCCCCATTGACCTCCATTATAACAACGTTTTTTGGATCTCAAAGCCATGACAGCATATAATCATGCATTCTTGATTGTTGCTGGTTTTCTCTGTTGGGATGAGGTACATTGTGTCATTTTACTGCTGATCATCAGTTGGCAGCATTAACCCTTTAGATAGGCCTGTGCAAAAAACATTTCTGGCTTTTATATGGAGTTCTGTGGAGTAAAACAGCAGATTATAGTGTTAGCTGGGGGACTTATTTTGATTTTCCACAAAGGTCTCTCTCTCACACACACACACGCACACAATACTCCATATGAAACCCAGAAAATAAGCTTTTTGTGCACTGAAACTGATGATCCACAGTAAAAATGACAAATTTTACCTCTTCACATTAGGGAAAACCAGCATGCATTCTTGATTGTTGATTATATGCTTTCATGGCTTGGCAATCAAAAATGTCCTTATAATGGAGGTCAATGGGGCAAAAACAGCCCCGAACATAACGAAAGGGTAGTCAATTTGAGAGTATTGTTGAGTTTTTGAACATTTTCAAAGCATTTTCTCGAAATATGTGTGAAAATAAGATTTGGCACCAAAAATCACTCCATTTCCTGAAACACAGAGTAAGCTGTGTCCATATTAAGACTTGAAATCACCCCAGACTGGATGAAAACACCCCCAACAGCACACAAGGGTTGTTTATGAATTTCTTCATAAAAAAGGTCTAAGACTTCTGAATCCACATTTTACCAGTGTTGTTTGTTATGCAGGAAGAGTAATAGATCAAAATCCAGCATACAGGTTATAAACTATATCAAAGTGACTAAATAAGACTTCTGGTTAAAGATGTTTAGGTTTATATTTATGTTTACTGTAATGCCAGGTCCATTAGCTATGAGATGGCAGATATATATATATTAAATATTTGTTAACGTCATATCATAAATCTGACTAAATCAAACACTTTATAAAAATACAAGGTGTTGAAGTACAAAATATATACAAATTCTTTACATGCACTTTCAAAAAAACAACTGTAGATGTTTTTCTAGGTCCACAAATAACCTGGTAACCTGTTTTATAACTCTTGTGAAGGACATGGATAAACACAACATGACAATATGAGAAAAAAGGAGCTTGTGTCCTACTTTTATGTCATGTTTTCATGTTTTTTAATTTCTCTATGGACATTTGATTATATATTGTCTTTAGATCTGTGTGTTCTGGGAAATGGGTGCTTTTTTGTTTTCTTTTTTGTTCTGTATAATGTGAAAATAAAATAAATAAAATTAAAGCTGCAAGCAGCGATGAAAGGGACCTCGCACCCAGTTCCAGGAGAACAGTGGACAATAATAATTTAAGCCGATATATATTAAAATATTGTTTGGTTGTGTTATAAGTGCTAACTCCTCCATGGCGAAGCATTGCACTTTCTCAGTCCGCCACGGACACGCCCCTCGACGAAAACTCTAGATCTTCACAATTTACCATCACAAAGGCCTTTGGACTAAAGTAATGAAACATGGATTCGATATGATAAAATTTGTAGGAGGAGTTTGTTACATTGTAAAACATGTCACTTCCTGTTGCCAGCAGGTGGCGCTATATCTGTATCTGGTTATTGGTATGAAAATGTCTTCAGGTCAGGACTGTTATCAAACATAGGGATTTTGAATCAGATCAGACAATGTATGCCTGAATTATAACAACTTCCTGTTTTGTGGCGAAGCATCAAAGTTTGAGAGGCCGCCACGGACACGCCCTTCGACGAAAACTCTAGATCTTCGCAATTTAACATCGCCAAGGCCTTTAGTTGACAATACCCAATTTTGGTGTAGATCTGATGAATTCCCTAGGAGGAGGAGTTTCGCTCCAGATTTTTTTGTAGGTTTTGGCATGTTTGATGTGTATGCCAATGTTCGTACATGTGCGTGAAACGTAGCTCGGGGGCCAGTCCGTCAAATGTGCATAGGTGGCGCTGTTGAGTCATTTTGCCACACCCACTACCGAAACCTCTAACAGACGTAAATTTTCGCCACTTCTGGGCTGTGTGCAAAGTTTCGTGAGTTTGCGATCATGTTTAGACCCTCAAAATCGCGATTCATTCCGGAGAAGAATAAACAACACAATTCCAATAGGGCCTACTCACCGTAGGTGCTCGCTCCCTAATAAGCCTCAAACAAAAACGAATTAAGAATTCATTCATCATTACCTTGATGTGTTTGTATGGAGGAGGTTTCTTGTCATTCTTTCGGTCTTCTTGAAGCTGCCTCATCTCCTTCTCTTGCAGCAGTTCTCTGAATCTGTCAGCCGCTTCATTTAAAGCTGAGACAAAGACAACAACAGATTCTTTTAAACTATTTGCTCTCTGAATATCACAATAACTCACACTTTGAAAAAATAATCCATAAATTCTGGATCAGAAAGGCTCTAAACATTGAGTACGTTTACATGGACACCAATAATCCGATTTTAATACGATTAAGACAACACTCTGATTAAGAGTCTAAAATGTAAACAGCGTTTTTGATGACCTTAATCCAACTAAACAGAAATGGAATTAAGACGTGGAGTATTACTGTTTTAGTTGCATTATTGTAGTGCAGCACAGACATGTAAACATCTTAAAACTATTACCGTCATGTAGGACTTTTCGCTGCATTTTGCGACAGAATAGTCCATACACACACAGCTGTTTGGCACTTTTCTCTGCACCTACTGAGTCACTAAGGACCACAGACACACACACATGCGGTATAAAATTCCATTAAAACAACACTCTTCCACCAGTCCATACTTCATACTCGCATCCATTACCTCAGAGTTTGTCACAGGGACATGAATTAAATGTTCCTGAATGAAACTGAAACTGCCGAACTGCTGTTAAAGTCCAAAAATTAAAAATGAAACACCTGAAATTGTATGAAACTCCTGAGGAAATATTGGATAGTGCGGTGACGCAATGACATTAATCTATCTATGTGCTATAACATGTTAAACGGGATCATGAAAGCAACATTTAAAAAGCAACTCATGTAAACACCTTCATCATAATATTGTCTTCAGATTAAGGCACATAATTAGATTACTGAGGTCCATGTAAACGTAGTCACTTTCACGCTTTTTTGTACTGAAACCTCTATCTACCAAGGAAATTGTGACTTTTTATTTAGCCTTTTTTACCAGAATTGAATGTATTTTGCAATAAAAAAAAAACAAGTCTGAATTTGATGAATCTGAAAGTTCATCATTGTAAAGTTTTTATACTAAACAGTTGTTCCTGAGTTTGGGCTTTTCAAGTCAAGTCAAGTCAAGTCGAGCTTTATTGTCATTCTGCTACATGTGTGGACATACAGAGGAACGAAATGTCGTCACACAATAGTGCTACATGGATTAATCATAAACACAAACACAACACTGGACATAAGAGCTAGTATATAAAAAACCTATGCATAACTAACATATATTATAAAATAGAATAAAATACTTAAACTATACACATAAGACAGGCTATACAAGTACTTTTCCATGAGACTGAACAATGTTGTGCAGGATATTGTGCAAAAAAGGTATTTAACGTCTAATACTGTGCAAGAGGTATTTAAGGTTGAAGAAAGCAGTGCAACATGATTGTGGTACATTTATAGTAAACATTGAGTCCTTGTAAGGTGGAGTTTAGATAAAGTGTCAGGTGCATAAGAGAGAGAGTGTTTCTACAGGTGGTTTGTCAAGCCCACTCACCTGAATGAAGCACAATTTAAAACTTTGGTGTATTTCTTGCAATTCTAAAAGCAAAAGACGCATGTGCTGTCTCGTTTGCCCAGTTAGCGCGGTTCGCGGTTTGGCATATGTGAAACCCGCAATCGTGCTCGAATCCGCGCCAAATCAGTCAGTCTGAGATCGCCTGAATGAGGTGGTCTCGGCTCAATTGAAACGAACTCTGGAGCGGATCGATTGTAGTGAGAAAGCAAAACGATCCAACAAACCAGGCTATATCACTGTGTAATATGGCTATGCAATAGGGTGGGATGTCATCTTTCCTACCGGTAAATGTGCGGTTCATGTCGAATACGAAAGTGAACGCATGATGAAATGTTAACGAGAGATGTTTATCCCTTAGGAAAATTGACTGAAGTTACGACTGAAGTTATAGTATTTTCATTCATTCATTCATTTTCTTTTCGGCTTAGTCCCTTTAATAATCTGGGGTCGCCACAGCGGAATGAACCGCCAACTTATCCAGCATTTGTTTTACGCAGCGGATGCCCTTCCAGCTGCAACCCATCACTGGGAAACATCCATACACACTCATACACTACGGACAATTTAGCTTACCCAATTCACCTATACCACGTTTTTGGACTTGTGGGGGAAACCGGACCACCCGGAGGAAACCCACGCAAACTCCACACAGAAACGCCAACTGACGCAGCCGAGGCTCGAACCAGCGACCTTCTTGCTGTGAGGTGAGAGCGCTACCCACTGCGCCACCGTGCTGCCCGTTATAGTATTTTGTATTAGGCCTATTGTTTGGTTAATTTCTGCACTGACACCTCGAACAAAAGATCTTTTTATTTAGCCTTTTTATCAGAATTTAATGTATTTTGCAATAATAAAAACCAAGTCTGAATTTCACATTAAAAGTTTATAATTGTAAAGTTTTTATACTAAGCAGATGTTCCTGAGTTTTGGGTTTTTGGTGTATCAAAGATGCACGAGCAGCTGTATTTTTATTTTCAAAAATCAATGTTTTCCTCAAATGATGGGACGTTTTTCTTAAAACTGCGACTGGATTGTTGGTAATTGTGATATTAGAGGCTTTTGTGCAATTTTCAAGTCTCTTAATTCAGCCTTTTTTTCTGTCTAAAATGTGACAAACCCACAAAGGCCCACAAAAAACAACCAAACAAACAAAAAACTTCCATTTATAAGAAGAAAAGTCTACATTGCAACTTTGAAACAAGATACAATAAGTTCAAGATACATCCAATATCTAACAGATTACAAAAAGATACAAATATTTGTCCAAACTAACTTTATGTCATGCATCATTACTGCTACAAAATCCAGAGGAGTATTTATATACATTAAAAATGCTCTTTCTGACTGTGCTATATGATGTGTTTTATAATTCAGTCATCAGTCACTAAAGTTACCTTTCTTATAGACCGCATCTGCACCCTTTCCCATCTTCTCCTTATTGTTGGCGTCTCCCTCCATATAGGGGAAACAGCGAGCCTGATACGTCCACACGTAGTCTTTAGAGCCGAAGAAGTGCACAGGAAACTCTCCAACCTCGTGTTTCATGCGGTAGATGTTTTCAGGAACGCTTTTGGGTTGCGTGACTTCAGCAGGCCACCATCTGCAGACAAACACATCAACACTGCATATGATCTTCACCTTTTTAATTAACCTATGCATGTAATACAAATACATATGCACATAGAGCTCCAATACAATATCACGATAAAGATTATTTTATGATATATTGTACAGCTTTATTGGACAAACAGTATTGATGAAACAACACACAGACACACACAGACACACACAGACACACACAGACACAGACACAGACACAGACACAGACACAGACACAGACACAGACACACAAACACACACCTGTAGCGCCCCACTTTGACCCACAGTATGTCCTTGTAATGGGGTTTCTTTCCTGCTCGACAGTCGTTGCAGAACCAGCTTCCCTGTGGCATCTCAATGCTCAGACACTCTCGGTGAAAGGCAGCAGGGCAAGATTCACAGCACAGCAGACTCCCGCCTGTTTGATGGCAAAATAAACTCTAGTAAAGCGATTGCTCTCCTCATGACCAGCAAGGCCAGATCAAATATGCAAATATTCTTTGCAATTTCTGGGCAGAATGTAGTAAAGCATCTGCAATGTTAATGCAGAATGATTTGGAGAGCATAGTAAATAAAAGCTTAAAACATTACATTTAACTTTCAACTTTTATTTAAGGTTTACAATGCAAATCCAATTAGATCCACTTCTTTGATAAGTTAAAGTAAGTCTCTTATATGATATATCTATTAAAAAACGTCATCTATTTTTCAGAAAAGTCTATATGTGTGAAAGGGGCTAATGGGTGAACTTGTTTCTGGTTAGCAAGGAAGTGTCCTGATCATGTCCTGACGTCATTTATCGTGTATGCGTTATATGGCGGTAGCTTACTATAGCGAGGGAGGAGACCGCGAGTAATTAAAATGCTCCAACTACTTAAAAAGCAGATAACCGTGCACAATTCACTGCTTGTGAGTTTGTTGGACAGTCTTTCACTGACAGGGAAGTACATCAGAAGCCAGCTCTCTCTCACTTTCTGTGGCCCCTTTGACCTGCTGGCGTGTTCGTGAGGTAAGGTTTTATCTCCTCTCTCAGCTGTTACAACAATAACGTTACTTGTGGATCCGGACACGAGCGTGTCTGCAGAGCGAGTGTTCTCCACTGTGCCACCATCTATAATCAACTGATCGGCGTGGCCGTTTAACCTCAGTGTCCGTGTCACTGTTTGTTGAACAACACCAGAGCTGACCGTTTTCTGTTGAGCTCAACAACGCTCAAAAAGCAAGCGGGATAATATTTACATTTGTTTATTTGCTATAAATGCTCCTGTTGTTCTGTGCATGTACTTGAGTTTTGCTTAGGTAACATTAAAGGTACAGTTCATATATCTGACTGCTTGTATTAAAGGACAAAATCGTATAACAAATATATAAATAGATTCATAAATTATACATTTTAATACAAGAATTATTATGTTGCTAAGTATTGTCAATGCATCGTGATGCACCGAGATATCGAATTGAACCGAATCGATGGCATGATAATCGTAACCGAACCGTGAGACCAGTGTAGGTTCACACCCCTATAATACAAGCTGAAGCACCTATCAGAAATTAAAAAAAAACATGACTTCTATCATTATAAATACATGAACAGCTCTACCAAGCATCACTAGTAATAACCATAATAACGTAGACTGGACTCGTACCTTCAGAACACACGAAGCACCAGCTGACGTTGATGTGTTCGTGGTTTTTGCAGCCTTTGCGGGGCGTAAAGTGGTTAGGGCACAGAAAGCTGTTATTGGCCAAAGGAACGCTGCCTGCTGCCATACAGTAGTCATTGGCGTGATAGGCCACAGGGCAGCGCACGCAGCGGGTCAAACGGCCTGTGGGATTTCAGACAGAAAATCATCTGATGGTCAGAAATTGTGTTCGTTCATATCAGTGTGTTTTAAAGAGCAGGTCATATGGTGTTATTTGCAGTTTGTAACATCACTGTTCTTTAACCCTTTGTGTGCTGTTGGGGATGTTTTCATCCAGTCTGGGGTGATTTTGAGTCTTAATATGGCCACAGTTTTCTCTGTTTCAGCAAATGGAGTGATTTTTAGTGACAAATCTTATTTTGATGCATATTTTGGGAAAATGCTTTGAAAATTTTAAAACAATACACTCAAATTGACTACCCTTTCGTTATGTTGGAGGCTAGTTTTACCCCATTGACTTCCATTATAAGTATATTTTTTGATTGCAAAGCCATGACAGCATATAATCATGCATTCTTCATTGTTGCTGGTTTTTGCTGTTGGGAAGAGGTGAAATTTGTCCTTTTTACTGTTGATCATCAGTTGCAGTAGAAAAACAAGCTTAGTTTCTGCCTTCTATAAAGAGTATAGTGTGTGTGTGTGTGTGTGTGTGTACACGTGTTTTTGTGACATGTCAGGACACAAATCTGTATAATGACATAGGTATGACACAGGTATTACAAAAAGGAGGTAAAATATGAGGACATTGCTGACGTCCTCATTTCTCAAAAAGCTTATAAATCACACAGAATGAGTTTATTCAGAGAGTAAAGCTGTACAGTCTCCTGTGATGGTTGGGTTCAGGGGTAGGGTGGGGTTAGGCCAATACAATATACGGTTTGGACAGTATAAAATAAATGAAAACCGATGTAATGTACCCACTTTTCACAAAAACAAACATGTGTGTGTGTTTGTGTGTGTGTGTGTGTGAGAGAGAGAGAGACCTTTGGGCACTTATCTTGATATGTCTGAGCAAATGAGAATAAGCAGCTCAGCTCTCAGAACACAGTAAACATAGTAAGTGTATTTCTGCACACACGCCATAATCTGCTGTTTTACTCCACAGAACTCCATATAAAGGCCAGAAAAGTTTATTGCACAGGCCTTTCTAAAGGGTTAATGCTGCCAACTGATGATCAGCAGTCAAAATTAAACATTTTACCTCTTCCCAACAAGAGAAACCACCAAAAACCAAGAATGCATGATTATTAGAAATTTTAAAATGTCATTATAATAGGACTTTCACAAACAAATCTATTGTTGTAGGGGACTCCAGGACAATATTGGGACACTTCAAAATACCATATGAGCTGCTCTTTAAATTGTATTAGCACATATAATACCTAAATGTATGTGTTTAACACCATGCCAGCTTCTACAGCTACATTCAATGTATACTGCAGTTATAATTATATGAAGTTTTTCAAATGTATTTTAGCTAAAACCTCTAAAACTTTTACAGTTTTACAGCTTAATGGTGTTAAAAATCTCTTTAAAATAATAACCTTAATAGAAGAAACCCCCCAGATATAAAGCAGACACACGCTAATATAACATGCTTCACGGATAAAGTGCTTTTTTAATGCTTTTAATGCTAAATCTGAATGCCACTCACCTTTGGAGATGCCGGGGTTGTTGGGGGTTGTGATGTAGCAGGACAGACAGACATGGATGGAGCAGCGGAAGCCGCGATTCTGTGCAACGGTGGGGGAATATTTTAATATGCAATCCATGTGATAAAACTTCCCACACACAGGGATCATACACCTCCTGACCTCCTTGTCAGACTTTTTACACACAAAACATGTGTGCACACCTAGAGGATTGAAAGGGAAAATAAGTGTCAAGTTAAAGTGTTGTTAATTAATATGCCTTTTGTGTGTTTATCTTCCCCATTACAGTAAACACTGATCCTCCTATGCAGCATCGAAACATTTGAGAGCATACCACTAAAAGCTGTCAATCACTTTCCAGCTCAACCAATAGTGAGAGTTAGGGGCGTGGCTACTGAAACAGCAGGCTGAGCCAGAGGGTGTTCAACCAGTGTAAGATCATGGGGGAAAATAACTTTCAGATTTGCTTACAGAAGAAAAAAATGGTAACAATTTACAATAAGGTTGTATTAGTTAATGCATTTACTAACATGAACAAACAATGAACAATACATTTATTATAGTACTTGTTCATGTTTGTTAATGAAAATGTTAGTTCATGTTAACTCATTGTGCATTAACTAATGTTAACGGCATGGTGGCTCAGTGGTTAGAACAGTGGGCTCACAGCAAGTAGGTCGCTAGTTCAAATCCCGGCTGAGCCAGTTGGCATTTCTGTGTGGAGTTCCCCCACAGTCCAAACACATGCGCTATAGGTGAATTGGATTAGCTAAATTGGCCATAGTGTATGTGAGTGTGTGTATGGGTGTTTCCCAGTACTGGGTTGCGGCTGGTAGGGCATCCGCTGCGTAAAACATATACTGGATAAGTTGGCGGTTCATTCCGCTGTGGCGACCCCTGATAAATAAGGGATTTTTCACGACCACAGAGAGTCGGGACCTCAGTTTAATGTCTCATCTGAAAGACGGCACTCACTGAGCAGTATAGAGTCCCCTTCACTATACTGGGGTGTTAGGACCCACACAGACTGCAGGTTGAGCGCCCCCTGCTGGCCTCACATCACTTCCGGCAGCAACCTAGCTTTCCCATGTGGTCTCCCATCCAGGTACTGACCAGGCGCAGCCCTGCTTAGCTTCAGTAGGGCGACCATGTGAGAGTTGCAGAGAGCTAGCTGCCAGCTAATTGCCGGCAATTGCATCAACAACAATGTTTGTCAAGGGCAAACAGCATTGTAAGTGATCCAACCCACCCACCCATCCATCTCTTCATGCTCCTGCCATTAGGCATGAGGTACTGAAGCCTGAGGAGCAGATCTGTGCGGTTCCTGTTACTATTAAGACTTTTTAACATGACCACACTTTAAAAATATTACTGACAGCCTGTATGAGCTAAAAAAGCTCATAAACAGTTAAATAAGTACGTCACACATTATAACTTTTATAACAAACTGTGCAATAATGTGTTTAAGTATTTATTCATTGCCTTTTGTGATATTAATTGGTTAATATTTTATATATATATATATATTTATGAATCACAAAGCTTATTTATTATATTAGGTTTTTATAGTGTTTTCTGCTGTCAAGTTGTTCTTCATATATATTTGTTTTGTGTTTGATGTGACGTAATTACGTTCTGCATTACATCTATTGATGCTCTGAATGACAAAAATAAAGGAAACTGAACTGAAACTTAAGAAACATAAGCATCTCCACGTGTTTTGGCACAAGCTGACAGGACAGTATGGGATTGATGGCAACCTTAGCTGCTGGTTTGCAGGTTTCTTACCCATCTTACACTCCTGGCAGATGAAGCGTCCTTTAGGAGTCTCTGTGAGGCCGATGCACTGCAGATGAAAAGCTCCACAGCACTGACCCTCACACAGCAGTAGCTCTCCGGTCTTCTCGCACACCTACAGAAAAACACACTCACAATCTAATACACACGATACACAGTGTCTTCTTCACAATAGAGAGGTTAAAGTCCACATGAACCAGAAGCTGCGACTGCTTTTTTCTTTCATATTGTGACGCAGTTCCTACAGCAACGGAATATTAAATGAGAAAACAGTGGGCGTGGCTTGTTTTTTTCTACTCCGAGCTGATTGGATGTAGTGAAGTAGGCGTTTCATTCAGAAAGATGGGGAAAAGGGTTTGGGGAGAGTTATTACAACCTAACAGACTCACCATTTCTGTTTAATGTCAAAACTGACAGCTGGAAGGGCGTGGTTAAATATGTTAGCCCCGCCCAATACCTGACAGACAGACCTAATCTGAGAATTAACTGAAAACAAACAGGAAGAGCATTTTCACATTTCAATTTAAGATTACAAGGGCAAACTATTTAGCTTTTCATGATGAAATGCACAGATTAACTGTTCACCACAATACTAGCAATGTGAGCTAACCAGATCATATGGCTAGTTTTGATTTTATGTGTACTTTAAAAGAACATTTTCATTTTGAAAACAACATTTTTCTAACCCTTATAAAAGTCTCTACTGTCATTTTGTATAATTTCATGCATCCATGTGAAAATCTTTGAACAGAAATGCCACCATGTTCACATCTAACCAATATAGAGAATATGATGAACTGCTTACTAACTGTATAATAATTGACAACAGTAATAATATATTAAAGCTGTGCATTATTTGCTAATAACTAAAGCTGTGCAAATTAACATGTTTTTTTAAGAAAATGTAACCACTTACAATGAATTTATTTAATTAGAAAAACTGCTTATATGTTTTTATCCGTTAATATAAATGCATATTATCATACATATTTAATATAATAAACTATTTATTTTCTGATCTTAAAGGAACACATTATGCAAAAGTCACTTTAAATAAGTGGTTTAAACACAGTTGTGTGGCAACAGTCTGAATATAACCAGCTTCTAATGGTCTAAAAAAAATAATTCATATATTTTTTATAATCACTCTTGATAAAAACAGTCTGCAGAGACACTTTGATTGACGTTCTCCCTTTGTACGTGTCATCAGAGGGGGAAAGCCCCGCCCACTAGTGACCATCTCTCCCTCATTAGCATAGGACGTTTGTCCTGTTTTTTAATCTGCCACTATGCTGACACAGGCATTTGTAGCTCCGCCCAATTTTGAAAACATCACAATCTCATTTGAATTTAAAGCGACAGTCGCCAAAACGCCACAATTAGGATCAAAGCCTAAAAGGGGCAGTTTCAGAGTTATAAAACATGGTATTTTTGCTGAAACTTCACACACACACACACACACACACACACACACACACACACACACAC
>CAIGQW010055024.1:21215607-21239719 GCA_903798125.1 Danio choprae | reverse complement strand
GCATTTTGATACTACTGTTAAATTTGCTGTAAATTTCAGTTAAGTTGTAGTTTTGTTAGCTTTAGTTTAGTTGTTTATTTTCTGAACACATTTATATTTAGTTTTTATACATTTCATTTGTTAGTTTTAGTCATTCTAGTTTAACAGAGTTAACAGAACACGTCCAACGTCAACCAGAGCAAAGTTTAGCGTTCACACAGCTTACATTAACTCTTGTGCAAACCTCTCAGTAATAAAAGGAAAATAAACGCTTGAACAGACGTCGAACCCAAAAACCACACATGCAACTTTAAAGAATAAAAGTAAAGATTATGAAGAATTCAGACAAACTTCTTTATATTAAAGATTGTTTGTCTGTAAAAATGCATCTACAGATGCCGGTCAGATTTTCTGCCACAGGATGATTGCTTATCAATTCTGCTAATAATGCTAATCATTATTTTATTTCAGTTCATTTTTCAGCGACTGTTGCTAGTTTCAGTTTTTCACTTACTCCATTTAACGAAACTGAATGGATGGACACAATATTTCCTCTATTTTTTTAAATAGAGAGAGGAGAAACTAAGCATCACTGCTTGAATTGACTCTTCTGATCAATTAGTAGGCATCAGGCTAGTGTTGTCAAAAGTATAGAGTTCGATACCAGTTGGTAAATAAATGAAAAACTGAAACTAACAACAGTCACTGAACAACTAACTGAAACAAAATAATAATTAGCAAAAATAATAATCGCTTTGGGCAGCACGGTGGCTCAGTGGTTAGCACTGTGGGCAGGACCAGTTGGCATTTCTGTGTGGAGTTTGCATGTTCTCCCCGTGTTGGCGTGGGTTTCCTCCGGTTTCCCCCACAGTCCAAATACATGCGCTTTAGGTGAATTGAATAAACTAAATTGTCCGTTGTGTGTGTGTGTTTCCCAATACTGGGTTGGAGCTAAAAGCATATCCGCTGCGTAAAACATATGGGGGAATAGTTGCCGGTTCATTCCACTGTGGCGAACTCTGAAATAGAGACTAAAGGCTGATTTTTACTGCGTTAAGCACACGCGTATGGTCCAGCGCAGCCTTCGCGCGATCGCATAGCACTCGCCGTGGCTGACACGCACCTCTCGAAAACTTTAACTACACGTTGCAATGCCCGTAGCACAAGCTCTGTGATTGGTCACCTTGTTAACGGAGACGAGTGTGGGCGGTGCTGAGAGCCGTGAGACCGATGGAGCAAGTGTTTACAAGTGTCGAGTCCTGTGCAGGAGCTCCAGATGGAAACTTTTGTTTACCTTATCAATTAAAGTTGTTGCACGTCCGCCGGTTCTCGCCTCTGAATGAGCGAGTTTGAGCTACTTGTACATTAAGGTAGCGCTCAGAAAAAGAAAAAAAACAGAGGAACATATAAACCTACTGCTAGCTAGCGTTTCGGAAGAGTTATTGCAGAGCAACACAAACAATGCGCAGAAGTATAAATGCAGGACTACACGCAAGGCATGCACCATGGGTCACAACGATCACTCGACGCAGAAGTATAAACCAGCCTTAAGCCGAAGGAAAATGAATTAATGAATGAATAATCATTTCAAGATTAATAAGCACTCATTCTGTGGCGGAAAATCTGACCTGCATTTGTTTAGAGAAACGCCTGTAGAAGCAATTGGTAACGATACTTGGAAAGTCGATACTTTTGACAACACTACATCAGACCCAGTGCGTACAGTTTCTGTGCATGATAAACTTTGCAGATAGAGATATGACAAAAAAGTACATTTCAGACTTCACTGTGCAACGACCTTAAATGTTGATTATTATATTTGAGGACTTACCTGGAGTATCCTTTTTATCTGGGACGTCAGAATGAGCCGATTCCTGAAGACTGTCTTTGAAGACTCCATTGGGCTCTGTGGACACACTCTTCACTTCATCTAGAGTCGGATCAACCTGATCGCTCTTTGGCTTGATGCTTTTCCCAAGTTCAGACTCAAATGTTTTCCAGCGCTTTTTAGGAGCAACCTTGGAGATGGTTCCCTTGTCCCAAACATCAGTAACCGCAGCATTATTAGACTTCGAAAGATCTCCTACCAAAGGCAAACTCTTGTCAAGTGCATCCAAACCTATGGACGAGTTCTGCTTCTTCAATGGAGAAACTGAATCAATAACACCATGTTTTTGAGTCTCCTTTTTCACTGTTGATTTCAGCTTGGCTTTGCTTTGCTTTGCGCTATTTGGTGTTGATGTTTTCCCATGCAAGCTGTTTTGCTCCACAAAGTCCTTTTCACAAAGCACCTCATTTGCTGCATCTTCTCCAACAGGGATGAGAGAAGGTTCTTCCTTTATGAGCGAAGACGGAGATGTTGGAGGAAGAGTTAAAGGTTTCCCTTCCTTCTCCCGACTGTCATGCAAATCCTTCAGGAGCATCAGGAAAGTGCTGAATTTGTAGTTTGAATCGGCACGGAGCGAAGATTCTCCGGAGCCGCATTCCTCTTTAACAAGAGATCTAAACGAAAGCTCCTTGATGTCTTGAAAAGCGTCCATTGGCGATATTGACGGAGACGGGATGGATGAAGACGAGGTGTCCGAGAACATGCTTTCATTTTTTATTTTAGATTCTGATTCCTCGTGTGATTTGGGTCCGTTGTGAATCCCATTTCTCTGTTTTCGGATTTTAGTGAGCTTACTTAGAGTTGAGTTTGGCGGGGTGTTGGAGATCGAGGCATCCATTGACTCTTCACTAGACTCGCTGTTGTTGTTTTCCTGCCATTTCAGTTTTGATAACTCGTGGTTTGTAAGGGACGAGTGTTCAGAGCATGGCAAGTGAGAATTTGGCTCCTGACTTAAGTCTTTTTCCTCGCTTTCTTCCCCGGCGGCAAGTGCTCTCGAGATTAAGCCACTGCTGGCAGGCAGATAGAAAGAGTGCATGGCAAAAGAGCCATCCGACGAGCCCGGGGAACTGCTTTCCTTCAGTCTGGAGCTTGTAGCTTTAAGTGTTTTGTCTTTGGGAGTCGACTTCTTCAGCTTGCTGTTTCTCATGCATTTTGCTGTTTTCTTCCCCGGCTTGTCCACGTTGTTTTTGCTCGTCTTCTTGCATGCTTTTGTAGTTTTAGTGCTCAATTCTTTCACCAGCTCGACCTGCAGCGATTCGTCAATACGTTTTGAACACAGAATCCTCGGGACCGAGTCGATATCTGAATACGGACTATCTAGGGGGTCCGTTGTTGTGGAGGGTTTGTCTGACGAAGGGTTTGATTTGGATTTAAATAATGACGTGGTCTCGCTTAACTTGATTGATTGAGATTTTACGATCTTTTTAGTTGCCTTCTTTTTGCTTGCAGTGCCAGGTTTTAGTCTGTTCTTAACGGACGCATCGAGTCCGTTGGACAAAAGTGAGCTTGATGATGTGGACAGTGTTGTAGACTTTGGACAAGCAGAACTTTTTTTGTCTTCTGTAATGGGCACGCACACATCCCGGATTAAAGTCAATGGAGGCTCGCTGTTTAACTGTTTGGTTAACGATGCCTCTGCCTCTAAGACACTAGCTTTCCATGATGGAATTAGACGCTTGGGAACCTGCAGAACAAACAAATCTTATCATGCTACATTTATGCAATGAAAATACATAACTAAATAATTCATCAAGACTTAATCGATGGAGTGTAAAAAAGGTTATAAGATGCATTTTTTTTACTCTTTAAAAGGTCACCTATTTTACCCCTTTTTCAAGATGTAAGATGCGTCTTTTGTGTCTCCAGAATGTGTCTGTAAAGTTTCAGCTCAAAACACCCATCAGACTATTTATTATACGTTTAAGAATATTGTGATTTTCTGCTCTAAACACCATGTAGCTGTTTTTGTTGCCTGTGCCTTTAATGCTGGTTCACCCCACCCACCGTTCCCACATGCCTGTCAGAGCGTGCCTCAATCTCCACCTCGGCTGTGTCAGAGCACAGCACAGTGACAGACATGAAGAAAGCAGGTCTCACGTAACGTTTGTGAGAAATACTACAGTAAGAACTTTCCTAATGATTATTTGATGTATTTGTTGTGGAGTTAATTCAAGCCTTTCTGCGATGAGTCACACACAATGTCGTTACAAAGTTCATGCACACACACACAGACACACGTGCACACATACACACAGCGGACACACACAGACAGCGCGCGCGTTTAGCTTTGCACCATTTTTGCAGGGCAAATGTGACAGGATACACGTTAATATCCACTGCTGTATGGATATCCATTATGTTAATGTACAAAATAAACCTGATTTAACGTCCACAACCCAGGATTGAAGCGTCTTCTTTTATAATTGTGCTGACACGCGGCTGTGGTAATAAAGCTGAAGTAAATCGCTGTAATTCATTACAAACATGCACTGTTTTAAAAATGTTTTACACTTGTTAAACTCATTCTTGATCACATTTGATGATGATTACATCGAGCTTTGCGCATGTCTTGTCTTGTTGATATGATTAGACATGTTAATAAGCGGCTGTCAATCAATTCACTGGCCGGGGAAACCGCACTCCTATGTCAAGTTGCGGTCGGCCTCAAAACAGGAGGGATTTGGATCCTATTTTAACGTCAGGAAATTTAAAAAAAAAGAGACTTGTTGTCTTTATATCACCCCAATATGACTGTGGACACACTATACTACACACAGTTCTGTCCAAACAGCTTACAAAAGAGGATTTTCATCATAGGTGCCCTTTAAATGAATTAAACATTTAAAAAGAGGAAAAGGTGTTCAGATGAATGCAAAAACATGCACTACAATGATATATTTAATATTTTATGTTTCTTTCACTGTGACATGCTGAATGGTGCAATATAATATTTACAGTAATAACAAACTGCTACTGATGTAATACTAACAGTCATTCTTAATCTAAATCATCTTGGGCTTATTAAGTTCATCTCTGAAACTGAATGTTTACATTTTGGCTAAGAAAGAGTTTTTTATTTCTATTATTTCTGAACGTGCATAACGTTTAAGATGAGTCCAAACAATATTTACCTTCTATACAATTATACCTATTTATCCAATATTTACCAGTCTAAACAATTTTACCTATTCATCAATATTTACATAATTTATGCCACTTTCCTGCAAAGATATTTGATAAGTGCTTTGTTTTACTTTTACCCCGTGCGCAAAACGATGTTATTTAACATAAGAAAAATAAAGAAACTTCAATTGAAGCTAATTTGATGCTAAATATTCACATTTATTTGTTTAGCAGACTCTTTTTATCCAAAATGACTGACAAGTAAGGATATGAGATCAACAGAGAGCAGAAATATACAGACGCCTTGACAAGTCTATGTTTTTTTTTTAATCGAACAGGAGTGTTTGCAGGAAAGTGTCTGGTGCATATGGAAGGGAACGAGTGTGTCTTCTACAGATGGTTTATCAAGCCCACTCATCTGCGTGAAGCACACTCAGAATTACGCAATGTTTAGGGTATAGCAGCTAAAAAAGGCACACACCAAAAAATATAATAGCAAAAGCTTTACCGTGTATTTGTAATCCTTGTCCTTCTGTCTTCCTCTCCGTCTCAGTACCGGGAGTTTTTCAAACTGATCACCTCCTTCAAAAGGAAAAGTGGCTTTCGCCGGGACCCAAGCTTGGTCCACGATCTCCCCAAACATCCTGACAAAATAAAGGCGGCATGGCCGACGACTGGGATCTGCAAGAAAAATGCCATCAGTCTGTGAAAATATTACAATAATGGATTCTTATATATATCCTTATTATTTTATTTTTTGCTAGTGGATGGGTAAAACACTAGTGCTCCACAATATTTAGATGTAAATTTAGCTTGCAAGGGTAGCATTTCTTTTATTATTCGGTTGATGAACTTAAGAAGCAACAAACATTCAATGCTGCTGCATAATCCCGACGTTAACGTTATGTTGTTTACTTTACTTTATTCTGCCAAAACGCCAGTAAAGACACGGATTATTGCAAAACAAAACAGAGATTTCACTGCAGCAATCTTTCATTGTATAAGTGTGGGGGTGTTTGTAGTGTGTATATATATATATACTGAAGTTTTAAAAACGTCCATTTCCTGCTAACATCTGAGCGCTGTTGAGCACGTTCTGAAACAGAGCTGATTTGCCGTTGTGTTCAAAGTCACGTCGATCAGCTGGTTTCTCTACTACAAGCTGACATACGAGTGATCCGCTGATTAATCGCAGCTTTAAAACGCTCCAGTGTCCCTGTATCTGTAGTTATACTCTGTAAACAGCGGTGAGTTCGGTGAACTGATGAGCTTCACGGCCAATCACAGTCATTTCTGTTGAGCACGTGAACACAACAGCGAATCAGCGCTGTTTAAGAAAGTGCTCAACAGCGCTCAAATGTCAGCGGGAAATGGACATTTTTAAAACTTCAGTATCGATTGGTATTGAATTCCAGTATCGTGACAACCCTAATATATACACACACACACACACACACACACACACACACACACACACACACACAATTATAAATAACACAAAACATAACATTTTAATGTTCTAATAGCGATTCCTTATGTAGAAATCTGAATTTCCATCTGAATTTCTCACGTCATCCATAACATTATGTGAAAACAACCTGCTGCTTTGCTTTGACAAGCAGGGCTTAAAATGTTACAACTTTAAAACACTACGAATGACTGAAATCATCAGCAGATATTCTGATTCTTCTCCTGCCATTAGTGTTTATTTTCAGCTTTAGGTTCACCGTTAGACCGCTCTAGCCAATAGCAGTACAGCAACTACTGGGGAGGCGGGGATAAAAATATTAAAGCTCCATCTGATTGGTTAAATTTACATAAACTATGCATACAAAACACAAATGCCTGGCACTAGAGTTGCACAATATATAATTTCAGCATCCATATCGCAATGTGTGTGTCTGTAATAGTATCGCAAGATATGCAATGTTGAGTTGGGATTGGTATTGATCAGCGCCACCAAATTATAACCATAACAGAGTTAAAGTTCATCATTGGCATGTGTTTTAAAGGCATTTCTAGAGCATTTGGACACACAACGTACAGCATTTGTAACTGTAATGAAGAACAATTTTACTGAAATAATAATACAAGGACGCCTACACAGTGCTGTTTTACATTTGACATTTAATTATTCAATTTCTGTACCTGAATACTTGTTTATTATAAATTATTGCACTTTTTTCTTTGCTGTTTTGTAATTATTTTTGCTCATTATTTGCTTATTATTTTTTATACATCATTCACACCCTTACAAAATCACCCCAGTCCATCTAAATGAATGATTTCTTTCCAAACAGAGTGAAATTGTATTCATATCGCAATATGTAAATCGCAGAAAAACAAAATATCGCAACGCCAGATTTTTCTAATATCGTGCAGACCTACTTGGCACATTAAATTAATTTTATTGATCACATCTCTCTGCGATACAGATATTGCATATACTATTAATCGCAATAAAGATAATGCTTAAATATATAATGAGCAGAAAATCTACATTTAAGCATAAAGCATAAAACTAAAATAATAATAAAAAAAGCAACAACTATATTCATGGTATCAACATCATGTCCTAATATCACATCAGATGGACCATCCATAAATAGTGCGATCATAACACAATGCATGATTAAAACAAATCGAAATAAATTCATATGTAAATGAATACATATAAATGAATACCTTTCATTTTGGTGTAGACGTCAATCTGTGGGTCAGTGGTTACATGACAGGGCCACCAGGGTCTGCGGTTGAATTTGGCCCACACAACATCCCCAATAGAGTACTTCACACTGAGAAGCTGCTTCTTCTTTGGGCTGTTGGACTTCAGATGAAAACACAAACATGTCATTTCCAAGATCCCCCTTAAAACATCAACGACAAAAGCTAAAACTACATCAAAAGTACTCTGTTAGCATTTCAGATACCTTTGGAAATAGCCGTTTGTGCTTACAACTGCCTGTAATGCATACAAGGGAGTGCACTACAGGTTTTGTGCATGCTACAGCCTGTGTCCTTACTATGGCAAGATTGTGGTCAGATAAGTTCACTAAATATACATCAAGCACTTAGCAGCATACACCCAGAGGAGATAAAAGAATCTTCTAGGTAATGATTCGATGCACTTTTCTAGTTCATCTGTGTTTAATCAGCTTAATACAAATAACATTCATGTTTGACCACTTGTTATTTATAAACAGCTGGCCAATACCATCCAAACTTAAATATATCTTAAGACTACGTAAAGTCAAAGGGTTTTATTTCTGTACCACTAATGTCACCAAGCTGAATTGCGAAAATAAGCAGGACTACCCCAGCATGCTACTGGTCAAAAACAGATAGTCTCACACTATTGGTTGGAGCCAATATTAGTGTGGCAAAGTAGTGCTGGGCTGATAAACGATATATCAAATCACGATAAAATTTATGTCGATGACGATTAGGGATGTTAATGATTACTCAATCATTGATTAATTGTCGATAAAACTTTAATCGATAGACCTTATCGATACGACTAATTAGCCACTAATTCAAAAAGTTATGAATTGCCGTGAGATAGCGTTGATCTGTCATATACAGTCTGTTCGAAGCGCGTGCCACATGTTCAGCTCATATTTAGCCTCTAGCCTACTATATACAGTTGCAATCTGAATTATTAAACCCCCTGTATTATGAGCCCCCCTGTTTATTTTTCCCCCAATCTCTGTTTAACGGAGAGAAGATTTTTCCAACACATTTATAAACATAATAGTTTTAATAACTCATTTCTAATAACTGATTTCTTTTATCTTTGCCATGATGACAGCACATAATATTTTACTGGATATTTTTCAAGACACTTCTATACAGCTTAAAGTGACATTTAAAGACTTAACTAGGTTAATTATGCAGGATAGGGTAAATAGGCAAGTGATTGTATAATGATGGATTGTTCTGGAGACAATCGAAAATAAATATTGCTTAAGGGGCTAATAATATTGACCTTAAAATGGTTTAAAAAAAATTAAAAACTGCTTTTATTCTAGCCGAAATAAAGCAAATAAGACTTTCTCCAGGAGAAAAAATATTATAGGAAATACTGTGAAATTTTCCTTGCTCTGTTAAACATCATTTGGGAAATATTGAAAAAGTAAAAACATTTCAAAGGGGGTTTAAAGGGGGTCGACTGTAATAGTTTGGATTTTTACATATAATGTTCCATTGCTTAAAATGTCTTTATTTTTATAGTTTATAAATAAAGTGAACGCTTAGCTTATTTTGCTGTGGTGAATTTTTTGTGGTGATTTTGATCATAATGCATTGCATATTCCGCTCATTCTTTAGTAGCCTATTCATATGCATTTCATAAACGGATGGTTTATAAGGACTAAGCTATTAATACATGTAATTCTCCTAATGGTAACGGTGTGGGTTGATTGTTAGCCAACTTGAATATATCAAATGATTCAAAACTGTGTTTACGATGGAGTGGTGATTATAATAATAATAATTCCTTACATTTATATAGCGCTTTTCTAGACACTCAAAGCGCTTTACACATTGGGGGGAATCTCCTCATCCACCACCAGTGTGCAGCATCCACATGGATGACGCAACGGCAGCCATATTGCGCCAGACCGCACACCAGCTGATTGGTGGAGAGGAGACAGAGTGATGAAGCCAATTATGATATGGGGATGGTTAGGAGGCCATGATGGACAGAGGCCAGTGGGTAAATTTGGCCAGGATGCCGAGGTTAAACCCCTACTCTTTTTCGAAGGACATCCTGGGATTTTTAACGACCACAGAGAGTCAGGACCTCGGTTTAACGTCTCATCCGAAAGACGGCGCTCACTGAGCAGTATAGAGTAAATTACGATTAGAGTAATTAACGATTAATAGATTGTTAATTTAAATGATCATCAATCAGGGGATTTTGTACAAAATGACATCCCTAATAACAATAATAAGCTATGGATATTTTTACTCGATATTGATCTAAGAGCCAATCACACAGCAGACATATGCAACAGGAATCTGTAACTGTGTTGATATTAGAGATATGCTACCCAGTATTGTTTAGCGAGCTCGATTCACTTTCCCGCCAGCAGTATTTGCTGCTTTATTTTAATGGCGTCTATTTTTACCATTTTTAATTAAGTAAAACATTTATTTTAAAATATTTCTGTAATTGTTTATTTTTAGAAAATGCAATACGTATATTTTTGTTGGTGTATTGTATATATATGCTGTCAGTTACAGTTCATCAGAATATTATATTTTATATTATATAAGTATGGTACAGGGCAGCATGGTGGCGCAGTGGGTAGCACAATCGCTTCACAGCAAGAAGGTCGCTGGTTTGAGCCTCGGCTGGGTCAGTTGGCGTTTCTGTGTGGAGTTTACATGTTCTCCCCGTGTTGGCGTGGGTTTCCTCCGGGTGCTCCGGTTTCCCCCACAAGTCCAAAGACATGCAGTAAAGGTGAATTGGGTAAGGTAAATTGTCCGTAGTGTATGTGTGTGAATGGGATGCTTCCCAGTGATGGGTTGCAGCTGGAAGGGCATCCGCTGCGTGAAACATATGCAGGATAAGTTGGCGGTTCATTCCGCTGTGGCGACCACCGATTAATAAAGGGACTAAGCCGAAAAGAAAATGAATGAATGAATGAATGAATGAAGTATATTACAGAAGATCAGAATCTCCAAAAAAATCTGAGCAAACCTTTTGTTAATGAACATTACTTTCAAATGTTATTTAATGAAGCGTCTAATCTTTGTGGCTTCAGTCATTGTTGGGATACTCTTTTAAAGCTAGAAGCATTAACAAATGATATTGAAATATATATTGTTATCGTTCAATATGGAAAAGAATTATCGAGATTGCATTTTTGCCATATCACCAAGCCCTATGGCAAAGCAATGTTTTAATGGAGTCTGTGTTTACTTTTTAGGCAACCCAGCCAACAAATCACTCGAGTTTCTGGATATTAAACTGAGATAAGAGAAAGCATGCAAACATTATGCAATCATTTCTGTGATGCTTAATAGCACGTTAAGCAACATGGATAATGTTGCTACAAGGTTATTACATATAAAAATAGACTAGTCATAGTCTAAATTAGGGCTGCACAATGCATCGTTTCAGCATCAGTATCGCAATGTGTGTGTCCGCATTGGTCACATCGCAGGATCTGCAATGTTGAATAGTTGATCAATTGAGAATGCATGAGATTTGTGGAGTCACTGCAAAGTATAACCATAACAGAGTGAAACTTTATCATTTGCATGTGTTTTAAAGGCTTTTCAAGAGAGTTTAAAGCAGGGGTCACCAATCTCTGTCCTGGAGGGCCGGTGTCCCTGCAGGGTTTAGCTCCAACTTGCCTCAACACACCTGCCTGGGTGTTTCAAGTACACCTAGTAAGACCTTGATTAGCTTCTTCAGGTGTGTTTAATTAGGATTGGAGCTAAAATCTGCAGGACACCGGCCCTCCAGGAACAAGTTTGGTGACCCCTGGTTTAAAGCATTCAGGCACAATAACATTTGTAACATCATTAAAGAATAATTTTACTGACTTATTAATACAATGAAGACTCAACGATGTTATTTTACATTACATGATTCAATTTCTGCACCTGAATACCGTTTGACTCTCCAGGAAAACCATAAAGCACTATTTATTTGACTTTTTTCTTTGCTCTATTGTAATTATTCTTGCTTGCGATTTGTTTGTTATTTTTTTATACATGATTTGCATCCTTACAAAAACACCCCAATCAATCTAAAATAAGGATTTTCCCCCTAAACAGAGCTATTCAAGCCATCTGCTGAAATTATAAATCATATTGCAATATATTATTGCATAAAAAACAAATTAATAATATCGCAATGTCAGATTTTTTCAATACCGTGCAGCCCTAGTCTTAATTCATTTATTCATTCATTTTCAATTCGGCTTAATCCCTTTATTAATCTGGGGTCCCCACAGCGGAATGAACCGCCAACTTATCCAGCATATGTTTTACACAGCGCATGCCCTTCCAGCTGCAACCCATCACTGGGAAACATCCACACACCCTCATTCATACACATACACTACGGACAATTTAGCTTACCCAATTCACCTATACCGCATGTCTTTGGACTTGTGGGGGAAACCGGAGCACCCGGAGGAAACCCACGCCAACACAGGGAGAACATGCAAACTCCACACAGAAATGCCAACTGACCCAGCCGAGACTCAAACCAGCGGCCTTCTTCCTGTGAGGCGATCGTGCTTCCCACTACGCCACCGTGAGGCTCATCCTAGTCTAAATAATAAAGTAATTTTTTTTTAGGACCTGCATGAGCCGGCATAACTATACTCAAGTGACAGAAAACATAACAAGAGCTTTGTTAGAAATGTATTTTCCCCCCATTTAGATTTCTTAATTCATGTGTAGAAAGTGTGCCAATCTGCGTTTAATTTTAAAGGGATAGTTCACCCAAAATTGAAAATGCACTCACTATTTATGCACCCTCGAGTGGTTAGAAAGTCTTTACTCTTTTAAACACAATACATATTTTGAAGAATGTTGGAAACCTGTAACCACCGACTTTCATACTAATTGCTTTGCTTACTATGGAAGTCAATAATAACAGGTTTCCATCATTCTTCAAAATATCTCCATTTGTGTTCAACAGAATAAAGAAACTCATAAAGGTTTAGAGTCACTTGAGGGTGAGTACATTATCAATTTAGGGTGAACTATTCCTTTAATTTAACATTACATAGAGTCCAAAAATCGCAGACTACTGGTAAAATTGTAGATATAACACCTTAATATTGCAATATTCAAAGTGCCCAACATGTTTATGTAAAATCTAATGGCGTATTTTTCAGAACAATTTATGATGAGCTAAAAAATCCCCCAAACTTGGGCCTAGAAATTGTGCAGAATATTAAAGTGAGATCTATTATAATTTCAATGCCGCTTTAGTCCTTCAGACCCCACTTTGTGTGTATGAATATGTACACATTAGTTGAAAACTCTCTCTCGCTCTCAATAACAATGTTGTACACCTGCTAAAGAAAATCACAATTATTATGATGACAACAAAACAATAAATTCTTTGAATAATAAACCATCTTACAGGATTAGAATGGGAGTCGCTGGGTGAATGTGCTCTTTTGGAGAGATTGAATATTGACGCGCAGTTCTCAGTGCTGGGCAGGTCGCAGTCACTGTCAGAATAATCATCCATACTGTCAAAATCCTCCATCATGGCCTCCACGGGTAAATGTGAAGGACTCGCTGGAGGGTCTGACTTTGCTGTGTTTTTAGCCGATAGGTTACAACTATTAAGTTTGTTTGTGTTTGCGTCCAACCTGTGGCTGCTCTGAGATTTTGTTTTTGCCACATTTCGTTTCTGGCATTTCTTTGATGCGTCTTTAAACGTCGCCACCTCTCCATTAACATCCTCATCATTGTCCTTGCTGTCGCCGCTGTCAAACAGGGTCGACTCGAAATGCAAAAATCCATTGGGGATTGGAGAAAAGTGTTCCAAGCTATCAGAGCTTACTGGCGAGAAACCATTCTTGTCCAGATCCTGAATAGCAGTGTTTCCTTGCGAATTGGTTGTGTGATAAAGGCCTATTCCGAACTCGTTCCCACCAATGGGATTGTGCATGAGCAATTTGTTTCGCCCGTGGAAGTCCTTGTCCTGCAAACCTCCGTCTGCATGGTTCACCATAGTGGTCAGGTCCTGGAGTCTCCTCAGCGGGCTGTAGTTGGAGGTGGATTCTCTCTGGTTGTACGCAAACGGTGCAGAGAGTTTGTAGCCAGGGTTTAAGAAATGCATGGCAGAGCTTTGGTCGGCCTGTCGCTTGGTGCTCTGCTGTCCACAGGAGCCGATTCGGCCATCAAGATCCCTGCTGTCCTGCGGATCTCCACGACACTCCGAGCCATCTCTGCCGGCCACTTTGTAGGACTGATTCATGTTGACATGGCTCCATCCTGAGACACATTCAAATCAATAGAAAATACCATTAGCAGGCATGATAACACTTGTAAATTCTAAGGGATGTATAATATTAATCAAACAAACCAGATGATTTGATATTTGTAACAGGACAAACATTTTAGTAGTGTGTGTAACAGGAAAAAACACTACTACTATGTGAAACAGGAAAAACACTGTACTACTGCAAAACACCGCATGCACGTGCATTACATCTCCCTGCTGGAAATGCTAGCTAGTGTGTGTGAGTTGTAAGTAACATCTAATAATCTAGAATCTAGCACAAGGTGCTCAATGTGCATTTTTGAAGCAAGTCAACAAGCTAACTAACACCGGCTGGAAAAACCAGCTATCACGCTCCAAAACAGCTAGCATCATAAACTGAGGGTGGCTACTCGGGTTTAAGCCGCAAGCTCGTAGGCCGTCTTGTCAAAAAAAAACCAAATCAAGACAAAGATGAAAGAGGTTTAAAAGCTCTAGATAAATCGCTATGTCGAGGACACTAAGATATGCCCCTGCTGGACTGCCTGAAGATGACCTCAGCTTGAAAACGCGGCAGAAGTATGATACATTATTATCATCATGTGCATCAACAGTTCCCATACAGTCAGTCGCACAACAGTAAAGTCACCCTCGACGGTCAGATCAAAAACGCACCAAACAAGCAGCAGCACACAAGCTACATTAGAGAAATCGCCGGTTTCTTACCATTTACGACTCGGTCACGACAGAACCACCGGAAAGCCCTTGAAATTCGAGCATGTAGCGTTACTTTTTGTCAATTTGTGAAAGCGGATCTGCAAAATCCCAGCAGCATTTGCACCAGTAGGCCCGACCTCGGCACTCATTTCTCTCTCCAACATCAAAAATGGAGATTCATGAATAAACGAGAATGAAACTGGCCGCCTGTCACTTTCCCCCGAAGCATCACGTCAGTGAATCAAAAGCACGTTTTTTTGTCAGCGGCCACGATTTCTATTGAAATACATGATTGTTTGCCCCGCTTGCCGAGTGCCCCTGGTTCTGTGTATGTGTGTGTGTGTGTGTGTTAAAACGAGTGACTGACTGCGTGTGTGTGTGTGTGTGTGTGTGTGTGTGTGCTGGTGAGAGCGACCAATCGGCACAGCACACCCAACCCCCAGTCGGTATACATTCACATCCACTTAACCCGATTCACTATTTTCCAGGTACATGTCTTACACTCGCGCTAAATGAGCGTGGATAATGTGCACGCAAACGCAAGTTTCACTTCATGGTTTCAGCGTTCATGTAACTGACGCGCATAGCTTGCATTAAAAACCACACAACCCTCAGCGTTTGCTTTTTAACCCTCACGCCATTTGTTTCCTTGTCCTAACAAAGGCGTAACTTCCTCCATTTTAGAGAGACGGCTCGTGGTTTGGAGGGTAGCCGACCACTCTGGGTCATATGAGGAGAAAACACCGTTTATTTGTCTCGATTAAAGGGAACAGGTTTCAACGTGCCACATTTTCTACGTTTTCTTTGCGGATTTTGTGGGTGGTTGGAAATTAGGCCATGCCACGCATAAGTGTAATATGTCAGGCGGCTATGGCAAGCGGGTTTCACATGTAGCCTATTTATTTGCAGAGCTGGCGCCAGAAATACCGACAGGGGGCGATCGCGTGTATGCATATACTGCAGTCAGACACACTAGTTTTTCCCGATTTCTTTGTGATTTTTTGTGATAAAAATGACTGATTTCGTGGTGGTAATTCCCAGAAAATTGTAAGCAATTTTGCGATAAAAAATATATAAATATAAATATACATAATATATTTTTTATATTGTATAAATCTTATTTTTTTCTATGATCTTACATTCTCTTTCTCAGATTTCACTCCCCAGAGAATCTGAGATCATGTACCTCACTCAGGACATGCGTTAGGGCTTCCCCTACTGTAATACACCTAAAACACGGATTGTCATAATGGCAGGGAAGTGTTTTCACTTGTTAACTTCAGGAAAAGGGTTAAACGAAATTATTCATTGATTTCCCAAACACCATAATACCAGCCTTACATGTAAAGCACAAATAACGTCCTTCAATTCGGTCACATTCAGCGGCCATCATCCTTGAACCAATCTCCACCATTGTAAGCTGCTTGCTTTCACTGCTCCGTTTGTTAGATGTTTGCTCACACTTTCTTTTGCAGTCTGAACCGCGTCAAACGCACAAAATGCCCAATTCACATCACAGGATTTTGCATTGACTTACTGCACAAGCTGAAAACTCCCCCGTTCCCCCCAATCCATGTAACGTAATGATTGTAAGGGCGCTGGTGAGACGTCATTTTTCGAGAGACACTCAAATACATCACGTGCGCTGCGTATGCAACGTCTGTAAGTCGTGTAAAACAAACTGAAACAAATATAATTTGATTATATGGTTTGGAATTGGATGTTTTATGAGATTATTTACTTTTTGTGATTATTTTGCATTTAATTAAAAATTTTAGTTCTTAATTAGTTCATTAATTAAGACTTTTTGTTGATTTCGCATTGGATTCAGTGATGGCAAAATTGCGAAAACATTAGGGGGTCTGAAGTATGGTTCGTTCCTTAGCTTTTTAAAGTCTGTGTGAAATCAAAATGGAGTTTGCATGTTCTCCCCGTGTTGGCGTGGGTTTCTTCCGGGTGCTCCGGTTTCCCCCACAAGTCCAAAGACATGTGCTATAGGTGAATTGGGTAAGCTAAATTGTCCGTAGTGTATGAGTGTGAATGAGTGTGTGTGGATGTTTTCCAGAGATGGGTTGCAGATGGAAAGGCATCCGCTGTGTAAAACATATGCTGGATAAGTTGGCGGTTCATTCCGCTGTGGCGACCCCAGATTAATAAAGGGACTAAGCCGAAAAGAAAATGAATGAATGAATGAAATCAAAATGTGCAATGTTTGTTTTGTTAGTGCACATTGTTATTCTTTAGGTTAACAATTAAGCAGTGCATGCCTATCCACAGATCTTTGTTGTTGTTGTTGTTGTTTTGTAATCTTCAATCAAAGTCTGGTGATCTGTCTCTGATGATGTCAGTTTGACAGCCAATAGGCTAGGAAGCCACGCCCCTTACAGTTAGTTTGCTATGAGAGGATAAAAAGAAAGCCCCGCCCCCTACATCAATATTCTGTTACAGCAAAATACTGAAATAAAATCCTTAGCAACTTCCGACTAATCATGAATCCTTTTTAAAAATGAGCTTAATATTTTTTATGCACACCTCCCCTGCGTAAAGGGACATTCTACCAGAGACGTGCAGTATCTGTCCCTGAAATAAAAACATAAATACAGTGAATTAAAAGTATTTCATCCACAATATTTCTAAAATGAACTGATGGTTGATTTCTGTGAGTTGTTCTGTAAAGGGGCAGCACGGTGGCGCAGTGGGTAGCACAATCGCCTCACAGCAAGAAGGTCGCTGGTTCGAGTCCCGGCTGGGTCAGTTGGCATTTCTGTATGGAGTTTTCCGGTTTCCCCCACAATTCCAAAGACATGCACTACAGGTGAATTGGGTAAGCTAAATTGTCCGTAGTGTATGAGTGTGAATGAGTGTATGAATGTTTCCCAGTGATGGGTTGCCGCTGGAAGGGCATCCGCTGCGTAAAACATATGCTGGATAAGTTGGCGGTTCATTCCGCTGTGGCGACCCCAGATTAATAAAGCGACTAAGCCGAAAAGAAAATGAATGAATGAATGTTCTGTGAAGGAATATGCCATTCATGTGGTTCTCAGATTGTTTTTCTTTATTAAAAACACTTTACAAATGTCCAAACCCTGTCATTGTCCTTGTCCTCAGCCCAACTGAACCTACAGCTTTAATAGTTTTGTTATACTAAAAACTGTCATTTAGGAAAAAATACTTCAGAAACAGCAAAGTTTAAGTTGTTCTCATTCACATGAATTGAGGAAATACATGAAATTATAAATAAATACTACAAATAAATACTAAACATATAATAGAAGTAAATGTACACTTGGGCCTCACAGTGGCGCAGTGGGTAGCACGTTCGCTTCACAGCAAGAAGGTCGCTGGTTCGAGCCTCGGCTGGGTCAGTTGGCGTTTCTGTGTGGAGTTTGCATGTTCTCCCCGTGTTGGCGTGGGTTTCCTCCGGGTGCTCCGGTTTCCCCCACAAGTCCAAAGACATGCGGTATAGGTGAATTGGGTAAGCTAAATTGTCCGTAGTGTATGAGTGTGAATGGGTGTGTATGAATGTTTCCCAGAGATGGGTTGCAGCTGGAAGGGCATCCGCTGCGTTAAACATATGCTGGATAAGTTGGCGGTTCATTCCGCTGTGGCGACCCCAGATTAATAAAGGGACTAAGCCGAAATGAAAATGAATGAATGAATGAATAAATGTACACTTGTCCCCATGCATGTTTCGGTCCGTCCTGTCACATTTGCACTCAATTTAACATAAAATGCGTGCAATAAACCTTTAAGGCTACGACTCGGAAGTGACATCATTTGATGGAGGAGAAGCTGACAGTGATCAAGGATGCGTTCTGTCATTGTATCGTATGATTTTATGCTTGTTTTTGTATGATTCTTTGGAGGACGACAAGTTTAAGTCAGGCCCTGTCACATTTTTTATAAGTGAAAATGTACGTTTCTGGTAGAATGTCCCATATTTCACTAGTAACTAACCAGTAGGCTACCTTTGCTGACAGTATAATAATATATGAGTAATTATTATATAATAATTATATAATAATAATAATAAAAAATATGGGCAGCATGGTGGCACAGTGGGTAGCACGATCGCCTCACAGCAAGAAGGTCGCTGGTTCGAGCCTCGGCTGGGTCAGTTGGCATTTCCATGGGACAGTGTGGAGTTTGCATGTTCTCCCTGCGTTCGTGTGGGTTTCCTCCGGGTGCTCCGGTTTCCCCCACAAGTCCAAAGACATGCGGTACAGGTGAATTGTATTTCACATACATGCGAAAGGAAGTGACACAGTGGCTAAGTGGTTAGCACTGTTGCCTCAAAGCAAGAAGGTCCCTGGTTCGTGTCCTGGCTGGGTCAGCTGGCATTTCTGTGTGGAGTTTGCATGTTCTCCCTGTGTTGGCGTGGGTTTCCTCCGGGTGCTCCGGTTTCCCCCACAAGTCCAAAGACATGCAGTATAGGTGAATTGGGTAAGCTAAATTGTCTGTAGTGTATGTGTGTGAATGAGTGTGTGGATGTTTCCCAATGATGGGTTGCAGCTGGAAGAGCATCCGCTGTGTAAAACATATGCTGGATAAGTTGGCGGTTCATTCCGCTGTGGCGACCCCAGATTAATAAAGGGACTAAGCCGAAAAGAAAATGAATGAATGAATAATATATAATATGAAGCTTATATAATAATATATAATATAAAAGTTATTATATTATATTAGACAGTGGTCTGTATTTGTAACGCCTGGCTGGCAGATGGTGACACAACGAGACTGAGAACGAAGTACATTACAAAACGGGTTTATTGAACACTTACTGGAACAGATATTGGATGCGGGAAGACAGGACGACACAGGAACAGATGAACCACACGAATCAGAATACCGGACAACAATGGACACAGACGAAAGGGTATAAATAGGTAGGGGATGATTAGACTAATCACACACAAGGGATGAACACAGGTGGAACAGATTGACACTGATGGTGGCAGGAAAGACAATACAAAGAAACCACATGACGAAAACAAAGGAGGACACGGACGAACACTGACAGTATTACAGTTGTTAATTTTTCGATTTTAATTGTAAGATTTTTAATCCTATAAGCCATGTGAACATGACAGGTTTTTTACATTTTCAAGAAAATTATGCTTTTATTAAATTAAATTACATTCATTTTAACGTAAATATTAAACGTATACAAATAGGTAGAATTAATTATTAATTAAAACTATGGTTTGACTTTCAGTGCTCATTAAAAACTTCATGCCTCTTGAACTTCGGAGCTACTTTTCTGGCAGACATTGCTCTGCAGACATAAAAAAACCTCCCAATATGTATATGGGAATTACAATCAATATCAATCATTATTGGAACAGTCTATACTAAGTAACATCCACTAACCTGCACTTCTAACAAAGAGACAGACTGCATTTAAGGTTATGCATGTTAAAATGGCTTGCCACATACGTGCGCCAACCTCTATTGTGTCATGAGATAAAATATCATTTGTTTTGGGCCTTGATTTTAAGATTGCACATACAAAATTCAGAAGTTGCAATACATTTGCAGTACAAATATTCTAATATGTTAACTTTCCTATTGAGAATTTGCTCACGTTATAGCTTAATGCCATGCTCTGTGTTTGTACATCGGTATAAAATCATAACAAAAGATATTAGGAGAGGACACGGGCCTAAATTATCTGCTGTTTCCATACAAATATTCATCATCAATCATTATAATAGGTCATGACATCCTAAGTTACTTTGTAATAGTGACATTTTATTCCTTTATTGTAATGCTGTTACAATAAAGCAATTATTGAAAATATTTTGGCCACATATTTTCTATTGTTGAAGCTTGAGTCGCATCGTAAAGCACATTAATGTATATTGATTAAAAATAATTGATAAATAGATATGCATTTGAGCAGTTTATTACACACAATTGATATGTTTTAAGGTGGCACTGTGGCTCAGTGGTTAGCATTGTCGCCTCACAGCAAGAAGGTCGCTGGTTTGAGTCCAGGCTGGGTCAGTTGGCGTTTCTGTGTGGAGTTTGCATGTTCTCCCCGTGTTGGCGTGGGTTTCCTCTGGGTGCTCCGGTTTCCCCCACAGTCCAAACACATGCGCTATAGGTGAATTGGGTAAACAAATATAGTGTGGGTGATTAAGAGTGTGTGTGGGTGTTTTCCAGTGCTGGGTTGCAGCTGGAAGGGCATCTGCTGCGTAAAAAAAAAAATATGCCGGAATAGTTGGCGGTTCATTCTGATTTGGCGACCCCCTGATAATCAAAGCCGAAGGAAAATGAATGAATGAATATGTTTTGAGTGATAATAGTTTATTATTATCAGATCATGTGTATTCAATAACACAAAACTGTGACGTATAGTCCAGCGGTTAAAAAGAAAAACAAAAGTAACATGGTATGTTTAGACAGAATCACTGGAAAACAGCTTTGGGTGGAACAGAACACACTGACCGATATAACCTCACAGGTATATTTACAATGTGTAAAGGTCACGCCATTGCTGAAATCGTTTTTATCAAAAATCCATCCTCAGTCTAAAAAAGAGCACCAGACGCTTCATAAATACGACAACAAAAAGCTAAACATATGGTCATGGACATCACAAACAGAGCACTGTTACGTACACGTCAGGTGGAGATATTACTAGCCATCAGTCCTAATAAAATCTAGAGCGAAACAAACCATGTGTGATGAATTAACATCAAAAGCATCAAGGAAAAGGTCGAGTGTAAAATAAAAACAACACGATTGCGGTTCTCCCCACTCGAGCAAAGACCGAAAAGATTATTATGTGTCCAATACTGTAACTTTATTTCACGATACTACCGTCATGCACATCTGTACAAAAGGTTAACATACGTCATGCACTGTAAAACATATCTGTAAATGAGCAGTTTACCATATTTTGCGAGTCGTGTTTTTATTTCTCCACATTTATTTCTGCTTGTGAGTTGCATTATGGGATGTTGATCTTTCTTCTGACAACCTTTAACCTTAAAAAGTTGGAAAAAGTGACTTTATGAACATTTTGGATAGTGTAAAGTGATATATTGTCTGGGTTGGTGTTGTATATTACGCTATAAACACCTTGTAATAAACCGCCAGTACATTTACTGTTATTTTACAGACTTATTTCTATATGTATTATTTCTTAAACATCATATTATTTTTCCAGTGTTGGGTTGCGGCTGGAAGGGCATCCGGTGTGTAAAACATATGCTGGATCAGTTGGCGGTTCATTCCGCTGTGGTGACCCCAGATTAATAAAGGGACTAAGCTGAAGGAAAATGAATGAACATCATATCATATCAAACTACTAAACTGTCATTAAAGTCTGTTTGTTAAACTGTAGAGTGGATTTTTCAACATTAAAAGTCGACAGAGCAGAGATCGACATCCCATAATGCACTTCACAACCGTAAATAAACTGAAAGCACAAAATACTGTTAATTAACAGATATTTTTTACAGTGTAGTAAGAAACGCTAGTGATCTTTGGGAGAAAATAATAAATGATACACAAAAGGATAACACTAGCACATACACATGAGTTGAAGTATCAAAAAATGGGTTCTTCTTCCTTGCGAAACACAATTCACTGCCACTTTGGACATGCACCCACATCCCAAGTCCCCGCTTGCGAATAAATAAAAAAAGCTGTTCACTCGGTAGTGTCTTTCTCTTTCACAGTGGCTTCGCATAGGGCCCTCTTCTGCATCATGGTGTATGGGAACGGAGCACCGTTGCATGTGCCATAGTCCAGTTTGTTTAGCCTCGCCAGTGTTTTGATGCTGCCCGGAGGCCGACCTGGGCTCACCTTATAGCCTGCGGCTTTGGTGGTGCCCAGCGGCCGTCCTGGGCTGGTTTTAAACCCCGCTGCTCTGGTGGTCCCGGGCGGCCGTCCTGTACTTGTTCTGTAGCCTGCAGACTTGGTGGTACCCGAGGGCCTGCCTCGTCGCCCAGATTTCCCCATGCCCTTCTTCTTCTTGGAGCCTTCTTGAGCATCCCTCATTCGCACGTTCTGACTGTGAAACTCATTCTGGGAGTCCTGCATGTGGCAGGACATGGGCTTGATCATGCTCTGGGGCAACGGGGGCAGGTTTGGGAGTGGCAGTTGCAGTGAGGGAGGTGGAGCACTGGGGTAAAATTTATTAGATTGTGAAGTGCACAACTCAAAGTGACTGGCTGGGTGTTGGCCATCATCCCCAATGCTGCCCAGACCATAGTCGTTGCTGTTGCTGGCTACTTGGTGCATCATTTTCTGTTAAATAATAATAATATTAGTAATTAAAACAGAATGCAGGGGTTATTAGAATGTGCTCGTTCTGTATAATAACAACCGAAGCTTTGATGCGTTTCATCTTCGAACGCGTTCCATTGAGCGCGTGCACGCAAATGATTGATTGGCGACGTCAATCAAAAGGAAGACAACAGGCCTGCACAAATAACCGCGGAAAGTTAACGCAGACAGTCGTGGCCATACAAAGTACGTTATAGCTGAAGAACAACGACTGAAATGAAATGTTTACAAGATGCAGAGAGCGCGGAATATCGCGTATGCAAGTCCACCGTTGTTCTGTCGTATTTGCTGTCTTTTATTCGGCGCCATTCGGTTGTTATTATAAAATACTCCTATGATTCCAGCAATTAAACTGAAATTGTATATAAAATGCATGACATTTGTTGCGTTTAATAATGCAGTAATGTACTTTACCTCATCTGGAACGCGGATCACGGAATGTAATGGGTTAAACATGAAACAGATCTATCTTCCATCCTTGAAAGCAAAAGCATAATGTTATTTACGCAGGAACAGGCGCATTCTGGAAGCGCGAGACGTTTTCCTCTTGAACGATCGTGCTGTTTCTGGTTTATGGGATGGGTGTTTTTCCCATGAAGCGCTGAGGTTTAATGCTGAAAGGCAGCCATTTTCATTAGAAAAAAATAATAAAATAGTAAGAAGAGCTTATACGCATGCGTCAGCTGCTGGTGGGAATTTATACTATTCTTCAGCAAACACCACAAGGCCCTTGTGTCAGCTCACGAGCCACTTTTGTTCTCGATATTTGTTGATTTAATATACATTTATTTGTTGCTGACATTTGAAAATGTCATTTAAAGGCATAATCAAACTGTTAATGAATAAACTATTTATTATGAGAGCTCAAAAGGATAATTCTGCATCACATAAATAAACTAGACTAGGCTACATGATATATATTAGGTAATAATAATAATAGTAGCCTATAATATAAATAATGGAAATGCTGAACACTTCCCTGTTTATAATAATAATAATAATAATAATAATAATAATAATAATAATACAAATACACACGTTATTATTATTATTAATACTTGTTAATAGTTTAGCATATGTACATTATTATTATTATTTTTATTATAAGTAAACTGTTTAATGAAAACCCTATTTATTATGAGAGC
>CAIGQW010055024.1:21194117-21206273 GCA_903798125.1 Danio choprae | reverse complement strand
TTTCAGAAAGCAAACATTAATCTCACAACAACATTTCAGAAAGCAAATATTAATTTCACAACACAACGACATTTCAGAAAGCAAACATTAACTCAACACACAACGACATTTCAGAAAGCAAACATTAACTCAACACACAACGACATTTCAGAAAGCAAACATTAACTCAACACACAACGACATTAAGATCACAACACAACGACATTTCAGAAAGCAAATATTAATCTCACAACACAACAACATTGATCACAACTAAAATGTCGCTGCGCTGTGATTTTTAAGCTCACAACACAACAGAAATGCTCCCGGCCAATAGGTGGCAGTGGAACACAGATTACATCTAGTTGATTGACGAGTTACAGCAAAACAGCGATTACCTCTAAACGCCACAAGAAATTTGTCACAATACATAACTTTGGCTATACCCGTCTGCAACATCCACGAAAATTACGAATATCCATGAGATACGCAAACAACTGCCCCTTTGTGGACCAACTACCACCTAGTGGTCAGGAGCATTTACGTTGTGTTTTGAGGTTAATGTTTGCAACCTTTTTTTTTGTATTGTGATGCAGTTCCTAGAGAAACGGAATATTCAAACGAGAAAACAGTGGGCGTGGCTTGTTTTCTTTTACTGCGAGCTGATTGGATGTAGGAAAGTAGGCATTTCATTCGGAAAGAGCGGGAAAAGGGTTTGGGGAGAGTTATTACAACCTAACAGACTCCTCCTCCTCACCATTTCTGTTTGTTGTCAAACTGACAGCTGGAGGGGCGTGGTTAAGTGTGTTAGCCACGCCCAATAATTTAACTGAAAACAAACAGGAAGTGCATTTCTATTTTAGATTTTTTCTTAATGACATGCACAGATGAATTGTTCACCACAAAACTAGCAATGTGAGCTAACCAACTCATGGTTAGTTTAGATTTCATTTGTACTTGAATGCAGTCGTGTTGTGAGATTAATCTTTGCTTTTTGAAACGTCCTTGCATTGTGCACTACTGGGCCACCGTACATTCCAACCCAGGCTCATTCTGATTACTCACCCCTATATACATTTCTGGAGAGAGCAAAATGTGTCCCAGGAGCTACGTTTTTTTGCGGATCCACCAGAGGCCATTCGCGAGTGCCATTCATGCCTGCTGTTCTCTCGTAAATCCACCAGAGGCCGCTGTCCACTGACCGATCCAATCACCCACCTCCTTCCTTAAACCCAACCAATAGTGTTTTAAAAAGCACCGATTGACCCGCCCACTCACTTCCCTAAACCCAGTGTTAAAAAGCAATCCAGATTTTACCACGTTTTTAGATTTGACCACATTCTCACCCTGTTATTTACTTAATGATTTTATTTCTTGGCTTCTGTTGTCTTACCTGCTTTCTGGAACCGTTCTACACCGCACTCGAACCTTGTCGTTGTGGTCAACTTCTCTCTGCGTCTAAAGTCTGCCGACGTACATGTTGAGCTACCGGACAAACTGGCAACAGCGGGAAAGCCGTCCACACGGAGGTAAGCAGTCAGCTGCTAGCGTGAAAAGGAACAGCGTCATACCGCCCCCTAGCGTTCATTTTAAAGACGACATGCAGCCATACGTACCTCTGGCCACATAACTCATAAATCTCCAGAAATGTATATAGGGCTACGCTTTCAGAATGAGCTTATGTTGGTACATTCTGCAAAATCTCCATCATTCTCTCTCTCTTCTGTATTAAAACAAGGCGCTGTGGTGTTTTTGATCAGGATAATAAGGGTTTCTTCAGACTAACGGGTTTATGTGCATTCTTCTAAAGCGCTGTGTTTCGAAATAATAACATTTTAATATACACTAAATGCTTCTGACTGGATAATGTACAAGTTGTGACGAGCTTCAAAACAGTGCTGTGTATTAAATCGCTGCATTTTCATGCTGCATGGCCGCGCGGGTTCATAATGAGCTGTCAATCATCTGGCTAATTTCTGACTGCCGTTTTCAGACGATTCTGCCCACCGCAGTGTTTTTTTAACAGGTGGGTGTGAGACACTTTAGTTTTAGTCTCTTCTCGGTGTCCTTCAAGCACTTTTTTCAATGCAGTATTTGTTATTGTACTTAGTTTACAGAGCTGTGCTTTTGTTTGTTTGACGCTTTTCTATGTTACTGCATTATTTCCCAATCATTTGTAAATCAGAGCACAATTAAATAGGGATTTGAACGGCAATAAAGACTCATGCTATTTATCTATGTAAAGTCCGTTTCATTTTTGACGCTTCGGTTCTGGTTTTGTGTTGGTGTTTATGGTGCAAATGTCATTTTCAGCACACTTAAAGGTGCTGTATGTAAGTTTATGACTCTTCTAAAGTATAAAAATACCATAATATGTTTGCAGATATTCAAGGAATATTTCTAAGTGAACATTCGTGTTTATATGAAAAACAATGCTGAAGTCAGATATTCTGCTTTGAACATGTTTTCCATGTTCATGTTGTCTTTGTTTTGGTTCATTTAACCCGCCCAATGCCAGTTTAGCCAATTATAATTCAGAACCCCGGGTTGCCTTGGTGGAAAACAGGGCATTTCATTCATTCATTCATTCATTCATTCATTCAGAAAGGCTATGAATGCATGCGTCCGTGACCGAAATGAGACCTCCAGTGGACAGTAGCAGACTCAGAAATGAGACGCAGATTCAGAGTTCCACATGAGGTTATTAATTGGCAAATAATATAAATATTATGAATGTAAACATTAGGTGAGCAGGTTACATTGTAACCCCGTGTCCTAACAACACGCTACGTGACGAGATTTGCAGTGATAAGCAGTTTGGCTGTTTGCACCTGACGAAACACAACAGAAATTTAAATCCAGCCATTCAGAAGCACAGAATATGCACATGCTCACGAAATGGTAAGGTTTATACTCTAATTAATACATATTAAACCTCTTTAACATTATTAAATGTAGATGCTGAATCACTGATATGTGTTGGTTTGCACTGAGTCACAGTTCTGAAGTTCAATGTCAAACGGTTTATTTTATTTTCCAGATCTGTGCTGAACTATCTGCTGCTGCTTTCAGTAGTACGGCAATAAATGTCATGTAAAATGCCATTCAAACTCACATAGTTAGCATTAAACACTGAATAAAGCACATGAGGTGTACCTGAGGTGATCATAGTCAGTTTTCTGTTGTTCACCTGTAAGAAATAGAAGCCGTTTCTAATCAATTTGAGGTGTCGGTTAAGACAAAAACTCATTTTAGTATGGAGAATATTGCTAGTGTTGTGTGCTGTTGCTTTTATATAAAACACTCATTAAATCAGCCTTTAATCTGGCAACCTCGCTCCTCAATCTGGCAACCTGCACTTGCGTTTGTTTTGATCCAGGAATGCAACACCTAGTTCAACCACTGGGTGTCAAACTTACATACTGCACCTTTAATATTAATAGGTCTGTACCAGAATTAAAGATCTTAACTGTTCCTGCCCTACAGGTGGGACATTTTTCAGTATATATTTATTATTAATAATAATAAATTGTCTATATTTTGCATTGCATGTGTATCATTTTGGGGTGAATACAAAAGTGGGGTGAATATTTAGGGATTATTTGTAAATTGTGATGCATGTATAAATGTTAAGATGAACTTCTATTCAAAGAAAAAAATGCTTTATGGTTTTATTATATGGTAGTATACAGTAGTTTGTTTTTTAGTATAAAAACCCAGGAAGACAACGAAAGACAGATGTTCACTTATATTAAAGAGGACACCTTTATATTCATATTAATTTATGGCATTAATTCTGTACACTATTATTACCCTTTGTTTTTAATTGATGCTTCAATAACAAACACAAATTCAAACCTACAAAACAGACAGTGATACAATGATAGTAGCTTAAAGCAGGTTAAATGATATTATAAATACATATAAACCAGTAAGGAAGAAGAAAATAATAATACTACAGGAAAGGAGGACTTGTGTATCAGTGACATTTCCAAAATAATTATTGTAATATTCACAATGTTATAACTTAATATTAAACAAAATGTTGTAATTATATCAAATAATAAAAACCTGTAATAATCTAGTAATAGGGCCTCACAGTGGCGCAGTGGGTAGCACGTTCGCCTCACAGCAAGAAGGTCGCTGGTCGCTGGTTCAAGCCTCGCCAGTTGGCGTTTCTGTGTGGAGTTTGCATGTTCTCCCTGTGTTGGCGTGGGTTTCCTCCGGGTGCTCCGGTTTCCCCCACAAGTCCAAAGACATGCAGTACAGGTGAATTGGGTAAGCTAAATTGTCCGTAGTGTATGAGTGTGAATGGGTGTGTATGGATGTTTCCCAGAGATGGGTTGCAGCTGGAAGGGCATCCGCTGCGTAAAACATATGCTGGATAAGTTGGCGGTTCATTCCGCTGTGGCGACCCCAGATTAATAAAGGGACTAAGCCGAAATGAAAATGAATGAATGAATCTAGTAATAAACCCCAATGCTTTGTGGTGATGCTGTTTATTTACGTTTTAAATAACTTTAACTGGGCGACGCGGTGGCGCAGTGGGTAGCACAATCGCCTCACAGCAAGAAGGTCGCTGGTTCGAGTCTCAGCTGGGTCAGTTGGCATTTCTGTGTGGAGTTTGCATGTTCTCCCCGTGTTGGCGTGGGTTTCTAAAGTTTAAAATACATTGTACATTACTAGTCATTTTAATAATTTTCATATAACATCTGCATAACAGGAATGACTTGTTTAAAGCGTCCGCTAGAGGGAGCCATTTTATTAGACCTCTTAACTAAATCTTGCTAATTAATCCTTTTTTCCCTTAAACGGGGGACTGTTTGACTCCCTCTGCAAGTATAAAGAGTTACACTTTGCTTCAAGAAGTTTCTGACATTTCGAAAAGGTCTTTTTGGAGTAATTATATAATTAACGTCAATCGTCTCTATGTGGAGTGATTGTTTTCATATACACCCGTCCGAATGATACACAAAATTACAGGCTAATTTAAGAAATGACCGATTGTAGCTTTTTTTGTAAACATAAAATCCACACAAACGTGTAAATTGTTTTATAATATGTCGTTTATCCTCCTAAAAAACCGTAATGTCATAAAACTTGATTTGGGAACGTCTGTGAAGCACACTCTGTACTGTAAAGACGTTTGCGTTCCTGTGATTTCATAATAAAAGTCCTTTCGCTGACTGTAACTAGTTAAACGCAAGGGTTGTGGTTGTTTCTCTTTTTAATGCCTTTATATTCATCTTAAGACTCTATTTCGAACATTTAAATAATTAATACATAACTACATTTAACAAACTGGGCTGCACGGTGGCGCAGTGGGTAGCACAATCGCCTCACAGCAAGAAGGTCACTGGTTCGAGCCCCAGCTGGGTCAGTTGGCATTTCTGTGTGGAGTTTGCATGTTCTCCCCGTGTTGGTGTGGGTTTCCTCCGGGTGCTCCGGTTTCCCACACAACCCCAAGACATGCGGTACAGGTGAATTGGGTAAGCTAAATTGTCCGTAGTGTATGAGTGTGAATGAGTGTGTATGGATGTTTCCCAGTGATGGGTTGCAGCTGGAAGGGCATCCGCTGTGTAAAACATATGCTGGATAAGTTGGCGGTTCATTCCACTGTGGCGACCCCAGATTAATAAAGGGACTAAATGAATGAATGAATTTAATAAACAAAGCTAAATAATACAATACATTTGTAACTCACACATCCGAAAAGGAATAGATCGAAGCAAATGATTATTTATTCCACTCTGCATCAATTATAAATAACATTATTAATAACGATAAATTCTAAATAATAACCCATAACAATAAATAATCACCCATAACAATAAATAATCACCCATAACAATAAATAATAATCCACAACAATAATAATCAAGTGAACGCAATGAATCTGCCATCTCAGTCTTATCCTAATACACTAAATAAACAGTAGGATCACCAATCAAGCCTGTTCTTCTTGCGTATACATACTGAAAAACAGAATAGATGTCTCTGAAATATTTGGTGACAACTTGTTTCACTGGATACATTAAATATAAATGAGTTTATATGTCCCTTCATTAACTTTATTGGTGCGACAGTGGATTTACTTGGTAGATTACAAACTTTTCCCCCATTCAATCTGCTCAAATAAGAAATCCCAAAAAGGTTTGCATTTAGACAACAACATGGTTCAGCATAACTTTATTAATTTATTAACTTAATTGTTCTTTCATTCATTTTCTTTTCGGCTTAGTCCCTTTATTAATCTGGGGTCACCACAACAGAATGAACCGCCAACTTATCCAGCATATGTTTTACGCAGCGGATGCCCTTCCAGCTGCAACCCATCACTGGGAAACATCCACACATACCCATTCACACACATACACTACGAACAATTTAGCTTACCCAATTCACCTATACCACATGTCTTTGGACTTGTGGGGGAAACCGGAGCACCCGGAGGAAACCCACGCAAACACGGGGAGAACATGCAAACTCCACACAGAAACGCCAACTGACCCAGCCGAGGCTCGAACCAGCGACCTTCTTGCTGTGAGGCGATTGTGCTACTCACTGCGCCACCGTGCAGCCCTAACTTAATTATAACTTTAATAATTTTCACCACTGATACTCAACTAATATGTAAAAGACTGAATTCAGAGGATCTAGCTTTATATTATACAACAAAATCACTTCACACTGCTTTACGAGAAGGATTAAATGAGCAAAGAAAAAGGTAATAGACTACATTATCAAATTTCTTTCTTTCTTTGGGCTTAGTCCCTTTATAAATTAGGGGTCGCCACAGCAGAACGAACCGCCAACTTATCCAGCATATCTTATTATGCCCTTCCAGCCGCAACCCAGCACTGGGAAACACCCACACACACTTGCATTCACACACATACACTACTGACAATTTAGTTTATTCAATTCACCTATGGCGCATGTGTTTGGACTTGTGAGGGAAACCGGAGCACCCAGAGGAAACCCACGCAAACACAGGGAGAACATGCAAACTCCACACAGAAATGCCAACTGGCCCAGCCAGGGCTTGAACCAGCTGTTCTTGCTGTGAGGCGACAGCGATACCCACTGTGCCACCGTGTCTCCCCACATTATCAAATTATTCATACATTCATTTTCTTTTCGGCTTAGTCCCTTTATTAATCTGGGGTCGCCACAGCGGAATGAACCGGCAACTTATCCAGCATATGTTTTACGCAGCGGATGCCCTTCCAGCTGCAACCCATCACTGGGAAACATCCATACTCGCTTGCATTCACACACATACACTACCGACAATAGCTTAGCCCATTTCACCTATAGCGCATGTGTTTGGACTGTGGGGGCAACCGGAGCACCCGGAGGAAACTCATGCCAACACGGGAAGAACATGCAAACTCCACACAGAAATGCCAGCCGAGGCTCGAACCAGTGACCTTCTTGCTGTGAGGCGATCGAGCTGCCCACTGTGCCACCGTGATGCCCCATTACCAAATTATTTTTCTCAAATTTAGTTATGACAAAAAGTTATTAAATGCACTTTTATTACAGGAAATACACGTATACAAACATTTTATGCAAGTATGGAGCATTTATTAACCATTTTAATTGCTTTTCCTTATTTAGACTTAAAAATCGCCATGAAGAGAGATTTTGCTTATTGCAAACTTGCATTTGTGTATGTGAAATTGACATAATAACAGAATAAAGTTTATAATAAAACCAGCATCTTTTAAAGAGCGATCATTAACCTAATAACCCAAAATTACATGTTTTTAAGATAAGGAAAATGTTTTTAAAATATTATGAGCAATAAAAGCTTCAACGTCAATCCAAAAATGTTGAGTATATTGACAAGACCATAATAAATGTATTATAATAAATAGTTTAATCCAAAGCCTTCACAAAAACAGCATTTTAACTCCATTCATTTATTTTATTTTCGGCTTAGTCCCTTTATTATTCTGGGGTCGCCACAGCGGAATGAACCGCCAACTTATCCAGCATATGTCTTACACAGCGGATGCCCTTCCAGCTGCAACCCATCACTGGGAAACATCCATACACACTCAATCACACACTTACACTACAGACAATTTAGCTTACCCAATTCACCTATAGCGCATGTCTTTGGACTTGTGGGGGAAATCGGAGCACCTGGAGGAACACGGGGAGAACATGCAAACTCCACACAGAAATGCCAACTCAACTTGAACCAGCGACCTTCTTGCTGTAAGGCGATTGTGCTACCCACTGCACCATTTTAACTCCATATCAATTGTAAATTCTTGTAGAAACATTTGTGTTGGGTAAACTCTATGAATTCATTTAAACAATATTTCTTTAGCTTTATTTGTAATGAAAGATTTTTTTAAGGTAATTAACATACTCGAGTTTACAATATTAATATTATAATATCCGAGTTAAACATAAACCTTTATTTTGAAATCTCAGCGGCGTCTCTGATTGGTCGGCGTTTGCTGCAGCGAGCTTCACACTCCTTCGTAAATGCCAAATTAGCGTCAGTGCGCGAGTCTGATCTGATCTCCGCTGCTGTGATTTCCTGACGCCGAGCTTTGCACTGTTGCACTGTAAGTAACCGGGCTGTTCTTTAGACTTTATCTTCACGGATGTCATCATCAAGACATTATTTTTATATCTCCTCTTCCCCCCCTGTCCGCATCAGAATGTAAACCTGGATTTGTGATGTGGCATCCAGAGGTTGATAGAGAGATGCACAGCTGGAGTTGCACTGATGCTTTTACTGATAAAATTAATATCTATTAAGATCTGTACTATGGAATATACCTATAATATATTTTTATAATAATATTTATAAATAATATCATTCATATTTAGGTTTATGACATATTGGAAGCCTCAATGGAAGCCACCTAACCGGTACTGACTGGTTTTGAACCATTCTTTGCCATTGGGGTTCAATTATGAAATTATAACTGTTGATTTTAAAACGACACACAAACCTAAATCGTTTCATTTCGCCGGTATGGTTTTGATGTTTAAAGAGAATGGATGTTTTAAAATATGACCTTTAAAAGATGCCTGAATACTAGGCTCACAGACTGACGAAAGCTCACTATTGTGCAAGTGTTTGGGGAAAGTGTCATAAACGCGGAGAGTCGGTTCAAAGTTCATTCCGGATCAAGAGGCCTGATTATCGATTAATATCTTATCACTGCAATGTACAACGCGGTGCTCGCATGTTTTCAGGCTTGCAAAGCATCATTTGTGTGTAGTCTTCCTTGGCTATGTCCGATTCGTGAATACATTTTTGAACCGGATCTTTCACGAATCGCTTTCACTGCATGAATCAATTGGTAATGAGATGAGTCAAATGTTAATTCGAAACGATTCAGTCTGAATCGTTTCTAATCAAAATTTGATTCGAATGATGAGGCGATTCTCAGTTGATGTTGAGATGATTTTCGTTAATGAGACTATTCTCGGTTCAGTGAATCAAATGTTTATTCAAAACGATTCAATCCTAATCATTTCGAATTTGATTTCAGTGATGATATGATTCTCGGTTGATGTTGAGACTATTTCCGGTAATGAGACGATTCTCGGTTCAGTTAATCAAATGTTTATTCAAAAAGATTAAATCAAAATCATTTCGAATCGACATTTGATTCGAATGTTGAGACGATTTTCAGTAATCAGATGGTTCTCGGGTTCAGTGAGTCAAATGTTTATTCAAAACAATTCAATGCGAAATATTTCGAATCAACATTTAGGCAATTCTCAGTTGATGTTGAGACTATTTTCTGTAACAGACGATTCTCAGGTCAGTGAGTCAGTTTATGTTGATTCTTAAATGAGTCAATCCGAATAATTTCTAATCAACATTTGATTCGAATGATGAGACGATTCTCGGTTGATGTTGAGATGATTTTCGGTAATGAAACAATTCTCGGTTCAGTGAGTTGGTTCATGTTGATTTGAAATGATTCAATTGGACGATTTTCGGTAATGAGACTATTCTCGGTTCAGTGAATCAAATGTTTATGCAAAACGATTTAATCTGAATCATTTCAAATAGACATTTGATTCAAACGATGAGACTATTCTAGGTTGAGACGTTTTTCAGTTATGAGACAATTCTCGGTTCAGTGAGTCGAAGGTCCATTGGAAACGATCCTATCAGAATCATTATGAATCAAAATTTTATTTGAATGATGAGACTATTCTCGGTTCAGTGAGTCGATTCATGTTGATTCTAAATGAGTCAATCTGAATAATTTAGAATCAACATTTGATTCGAATGATGAGACGATTCTCGGTTGATGTTGAGATGATTTTCGGTAATGAGATGATTCTCGGTTCATTGAGTCCAATGTTTATTCAATCCAAATCATTTCGAATCAACATTTGACTCACTGAACCAAATCGAAAAAGCAAAAGAGAGAGAAAAAAAAAAAGTATTTTTGATTTGCGAAGTGAAAAATAATTAATGCATAAAATTACATAACTATTATAAATCAATTAAAATATTTACATATAGCATTAATTGTTTTATTTGTAAAATTATAACTCTGGACACTGGACCTCAAAACCATAATGGCTGTATCTAGCAAATTGTATAAATGTTAAATTGTTCTTATTATTTCAATTAAGTAGACTAGCTATGATGTTACTAAAATTAAATTCAACTATTTATAAAATGGGCGAGGCAGCATGGTGGCTCAGTGGGTAGCACAATCGCCTCACAGCGAGAAGGTCGCTGGTTCGAGCCTCGGCTGGGCCAGTTGGCATTTCTGTGTGGAGTTTGCATGTTCTCCCCGTGTTGGCGTGGGTTTCCTCCGGGTGCTCCGGTTTCCCCCACAAGTCCAAATACATGCCTTACAGGTGAATTGGGTATGCTAAATTGTCCATAGTGTATGTGTGTGAATAAGTGCGTATGGATGTTTCCCAGTGATGGGTTGCAGCTGGAAGGGCATCCGCTGCGTAAAACATATGCTGGATAAGTTGGCGGTTATTTATAAAATTAAAATACACCAATAATTTAAATGGATAAAATAGATGTTTTGAGTTGGGTGGGGGGGGGGGGGGGTGTATATACACAGTGCAAATATAAAACACCCATACACACTCATTCACACACAATACTGTACACTACGTCCAATTTAGCTTACCCAATTCACCTATACCGCATTTCTTTGGACTTGTGGGGGAAACCGGAGCATCCGGAGGAAACCCACGTCAACACAGGGAGAATATGCAAACTCCACACAGAAACTGACCCAGCCGAGGCTTGAACCAGCGACCTTCTTGCTGTGAGGCGATTGTGCTACTCACTGCGCCACCGCGTCGCCTCAAATTAATATGTTGGGGAAAAATTTTAAATAAAATGTAATAAACCGGAAAAAAAAAATACAAAAAAATAAACGAATATAAAAAAAAATAATAAAAAAATATATAAAATTGTTAAAATTTGTAGTTTAATTTTTAATTGTTTTATTTTTTGCAGTAACTCATTTAAATGTATTTTCCTTCTCTTCCTGAAGCTGTCCGGTGACCAAACTCTTATATTAATGGATATAACCGTTTAACAAAACAATTCTGTTTTAATTCACCAAAAATTATTGTCTATATTCACTGAAAAATGCACTGGATGTGTATATAGTCACAGACCTAAGCATGTATTAAATCCCACTGGAATGTCAGGGATCACTTGGAAGCTTCTTAATTATTTATTTTTAAACAAACTGTTTATAAAAAGAGCTGAAATGAGCTCCTTCATCACTGATTCTCATTATAAAGGGGAAGCAGCACAATCCACAGCATCAGACTCGCTCAGACCGAAGTCATCTCGTGTAAAACATCAACCATGATGTGATTTTAAAGGGACACACACAGTTTTATGGTAAATTCTAGATGGGATACAGCTGCAGATACTCACATCAATATAGCATCATTTTTTGACACTGTACAACAATAATTTATATTTTTACATTACTGTGGGTGCAGGTTTAGGGTTAAGGCAGGGGTAGACGTTAATAAAATACAATTTAATGGGTGATTTAATAAATAATATGAATAATACTCGGTATAATGACTGTTTTTACATTACTGTGGGTGTAGGTTTAGAGTTAAGGCAGGGGTAGACCTTTATAAAATACAATTTAATGGGTCATTTAATAAATAATATGAATAATACTC
>CAIGQW010055024.1:21142711-21163874 GCA_903798125.1 Danio choprae | reverse complement strand
GAGAGAGAGAGAGAGAGAGAGAGAGAGAGAGAGAGAGAGAGAGAGAGATCGCTCAGTGATCAGCAGTGTCAGTGAAATGAAAGCAGTGTCAGTACTCTCACATTCATCTGCATGGCTGCCACAGAAGTAAACACATATCCAGTAAGTTATATACATCCTCTTCTATTTACTGCGCATTATTATTTTCAACACTACACGCGTATTAATTATTCATAAAGTTAAAGCTTTAAACATTTCCATAATTTGCATATAGCTTATGTTCATGCAATTTGTTGCAGTGGAGAAAATATGATTCAATAAACTTTTAAGCTACACAACCCTAAATACAATTTGAGCCATGGCTAGCCTAACTTACTATAGTAATTGTGTAACCTTAACACTTTATTAATGAACGCTCCGGCATATTGTAGCACTACAGTGAACTGACAAACTAATAAATACCGTAGTATATGTAGTTTTTACTACAGTAAACTGTGCTGTATTGCAGTATAATATACTATATATAGTTATATAAAACTACAAGATTGGGTAATTTGTTTATATTACTACAGCTAGTTGTTGTGTTGTCATAGCAACAATAAAATCGCCACAAACACGTTAGCATCGTACGGTCCAAAAACACTATAATATTTACTATAAATTACTATAGTATCGTTTTTTACACGTGGGTTGTTTCAAAACCGTATACTTTATTTTTATAGTTTACAATTAGTGTGTGTAAATCCACTGTCAAAGTCATTTCAAGCTGATTAGCTGTAGTAAGCAGATCAGCTTTGGTTCCTCAGTCGTCTGCTGTGTAGTGTTAGTGTAGTAGTATACTAATATTACGCTTTTGAGGTGTCTACATTTATAAATGCAGCACTGAGAGGATGTTTGTCGGGGTGAAGGCAGTGGAAAGCTTGAGTCTGTGTATAAAGAGCTCTTTGTATCCGGCGTGTGTGTTGAAAATAAAGGCTGTGAAACACTTCCTTGTGTTTGTAGAGAGCTGAGAGCTGTGAATACCTCAGCATGCTGCTTTTCTCTGTCATACACACTCAGAGCTGCATACTAATATGCTCAATTACACTCATAAAAATGCTTACTTAAGAGTTTTTGCCTAGTTTCTAATCCAAATATCCAAAAATTCATAAATGAACAATCATTTTCTAGACAAGTACAAAATATTGTCTTGTTTTTAGAAATTATTGGTCAAAATTAAGTGAGTTTTTCCATAAAACAAGCAAAATAATTGGTAACACTTTAAAATAATGTCTCATTAGTTAATATATTGAACAAACAATTAGTAATACATTTATTATGGTATTAGTTCAACTTCGTTAATGTTATTTAAGTTAAATTAGGTTAGTTCATGTTAACTCACTGTGCATTAATGTTAACAAGCACAACTTTGGATTTTAATAATGCATTAGTTAATGTTGAAGTATTATTAATAAATGCTTTACAAATTATTCATACATAATTAATGTTAGTAAAGACATTAACTAATGGACCATTATTCTAAAGTGTTACTAAATAATTTGCCAATGTGGTAAGCAAAATAAGATTATTTTGTTTAAACCGAATGGCAGAGGAATAATAATATAAAGAAAATACTGTGGAAAAATGTGAAAATCATTCTATGTTAATTTACGGCTTCATTTTTGGTCATTATTAATGTTGCTTGATATTTAGTGGAAGTATATTATTCTTGCATGACTCTTTAATGAATGGAAAGTTCAAAAGGACAGGATTCATTTGAATTTTTATTATTTTGTAATACTATAAATGTCATTAATGTTACTTTTGATCAGTTAATTTCACTCAAAAAATGACTTTTCAAGAGATCACACTTAGCTGATGATTGGTAATATAGCTTGTTTGGCATGCTGTCCCGGGAGAGAGCCCTGAGCTCACGAGATCCTCGAGCCCTGGGCTCCCTCCCGTTTGCAGGGTGAGAGGGGAGATTGAGCTCAGGTAGATCTCGATGAACTCCCCCGACTTCATTCTGGCTAAAAAGAGATGTATACTTATTAAGAACTTGGCAATGGTATTGCTTAGAGTGTTCAATTTACATAAATTGCGTGTTTTTGGACTGTGGGAGGAAACCGGTGAACCCGGGGAAAACCCAAGCGAGCAAGGAGGGAACAAGCAAACTCCACACAGAAATGTGTGGGGATTTTAACCAGAGACATTCTTGCTGTGAGGCGACATGTTAGTCACTGGGCCACCGTGTCGCCAATCTGGGAAGGAGGAGGAGTAGGGGTGGGTGGTGGGAGTTCTTCAAGACGAAGGTACTGAGATAAGGGAACTCTGGTTATTTATGGTGATCTAGGAATCATCTGATTGGTGAAACAATTGCGAGCTGATGCGGGACTAGCTGTAAGCACTCATAAGCACGTGATCCTCTCCAAATTAGTTTATAAATAAACTTCACTTGTTCAAACTACTTATTTAAAATGAGTTGAAACAACACAATTCTTAAGGTTTTTGGGTGTTCAATCCACTTAAATTTGTAAAAACAATTAAGTTAAGTTTTTGTTTTGGAACAACATAAAGGAAATGTGTGGAACTTAAAATATTTTTAATTTCACAGACACACTTTCAATAATGTTCCACTAGTTTATCTTCCAAGTAATATTAACATTAATTTTCATGCACTTTTACCTTACTAAGGTAAGTGGTTGCAAAAAATGTATATGGGCTAAATTTAAACAAGGCGGCACAGTGGTTAGCACTGTCACATCACAGCAAGAAGGTCGCTGGTTCGAGTCCCGGCTGGGGCAGTTGGCATTTCTGTGTGGAGTTTGCATGTTCTGTGTTGGCGTGGGTTTCCTCCGGGTGCTCAGATTTCCCCCACAGTCCAAACACATGTGCTGTAGGGGAATTGATGGACTAAATTGACCATAGTGAACGAGAGTGTGTGTGAATGCTAGAGTGTATGGGTGTTTCCCTGTACTGGGTTGCGGCTGGAAGGGCATCCTCTGCGTAAAACATATGCTGGAATAGTTGGCAGTTCATTCCGCTGTGGTAACCCCTGATAAATAAGGGACTAAGCCAAATGAAAATAACTGAATTAATTAATTGAAACAAACTCAATGTAGTAATGTTCAACTTAATTTGTTTGTCTAAATTCAGCCCATATAAATTGTTTGCAACCACTTACCTTAAAAAACATCAGTAAATCCAATGAACCATTTTTTTCAGCGTCATTTTGTGAAACATATTTTCCCAAGCGCTGTGTTTTTCAGACTGAGGAGATGCGGAGTCTGTCTCTCAGTGGTCATGTGGGTTTCGACAGTCTTCCGGATCAGCTGGTCAGTAAATCAGTCAGTCAAGGATTCAGCTTCAACATTCTCTGCGTAGGTGAGAGTGACCCGCTTTAATATCATGCAGATCTGACATGTACAGTGAAGAGGGACATGATAGTACAACACTAGTGTTTTTGCCAGCTAAACAATGGTTTTAGGTCATTTTTTTCCATCTTTATTTTTGCTAATAATTGTAATAATACAGTAAGGTAAGGTCTATGCATATACAGATGAAGTCAGAATTATGAGCCCTCCTGTATATTTTCCCCCTAATTTCTGTTTAACTGAAAGACGATTTTTCAACACATTTATAAACATAATAGTTTTAATAACTCATTTCTAATAACTGATTTCTTTTATCTTTGCATTGATGACAGCACATAATATTAGGCTAGATAATTTTCAAGATACTAGTATTCAGCTTAAATTGACATTTAAAGACTTAACTAGGTTAATTAGGAAAGTTAGGGTAATTAGGCAAGTCATTGTATAACAGTGGTTTGTTCTGGAGACAATTTAAAACAAATATTGCTTAGGGGGCGAATAATATTGACCTTAAAATGGTTATAAAAAAATTAAAAACTGCTTTTATTCTAGCCGAAATAAAACAAATAAGACTTTCTCCAGAAGAAAAAATATTATAGGAAATACTGTGAAAAATTCCTGAATCTGTTCAACATCATTTGGGAAATATTGAAAAAGCAACAACAACAAAAAATCACAGGAGGGAGAATAATTTTAACTTCACAGCTTTAAATTGTACTTGAAGCTGAATACTAGTATCTTGCAAAATAAGCAGAAAAATATTATAAATTAAAATATTACAAATTTGTTATTATAAATGAGTTATTAAAGCTATTATGTTTAAAATCGTGCTGAATTTTTTTTTCTCTCCATTAAACAATATTTGAGAAATATTTAATATAAGATTTAAAATTTGACAGGAGGGATAATCATTTTGCCTCATACCCAGGTACATTTAGCATTTTCAAAAACTTTAATGAATCAGTTTTGAATAATTACACAAATTATCTCAAGTTATGTCTAAAAATAATGTTTGTATGTGTAATTATGGATTTTTAATTTTTTTTATATAAAATATTACTCACTATACCTATTTTTGACTGTCTCCGATAATTACAATTAATATCAAAAATAATGTCAGTAAACTGATATTTCCTACTGACACACTACAGTAAAACAGAATTAACAGACTTAAACTCTAAACTTGTTTTATGCAGCTACCACTACTGTACACTGTAAAAAATATCTGTCAATGAACAGCTTCCGTATTTAGTGATTCACAAGTGTTTTTTCTGTTTATTTACGGTTGTGAATTGCATTATGGGATGTTGATTCAATTCAATTCAATTTAAGTGTATTTCTATAGCGCTTTTTACAATGTAGATTGTGTCAAAGCAGCTTAACATGTTCTGGTAAAGTCCAGATTTCAGAGTTTAGTTCAGATTAGTTCAGTTCAGTTCAGTGTGGTTTAAGTTTCACTGCTGAATGTCCAAACACTGAAGAGCAAATCCACCGAAGCGCAGCTTCACAAGTCCCGATCCGAGCAGGCCAGTGGCGACAGTGGTGAGGAAAAAACTTCACCAATTGACGAAGTGAAGGAAAAAAAACCTCGAGAGAAACCAGGCTCTGTTAGGCACGATCATTTTTCTTCTGGCCAAACTTCCTATGTGGAGCTGCAGTCTAGGCGCCGGGGCTGGAGAAGCTGGACGTCCATCGTGGAACCTGCAGGTGTGGGTAGGGCACCAGCGGGACAGGGCATCTCTGCTCTGTCCACTTTTGATGTTAAAAATTCAACTCCACAGTTCAACAAAGTGACTTTTATTGACATTTGACTAGTTTTAAATGATATAGTGGATAATAAATACTATATAAAGAAATAAGTCTGTAAAATAACAGAAAATGTACTGGCAGTTTATCATATAATGTTTTTGTAGCGTAATATACAACACCAACACAGACAACATAGCACTTTACACTATTAAAAATGTTCATAAAAGTCACTTTTTGGAACTTTTCAATGTTAAAAGTTGTCAGAAGAAAGATCAACATCCCATAATGCAATTCAAAAGCGTGAATAAATGGAGAAAAATAAAAACATGTATCACAAAATACAGAAACTGCTCATTTACGGATGCTTTTTAAAGTGTACATTAGGTGATGCAACCGATTTTGGTCTTGTTTTGACAGGAGAAACTGGGATAGGCAAATCCACATTAATGAACACCCTCTTCAACACGACATTTGAGAATGAAGAGGCCAGTCATTTCCACAACGGTGTGCATTTACGGCCCCGAACCTACAGCCTGCAGGAGAGCAATGTGGATCTGCAGCTCACCGTTGTGGACACTGTGGGATTCGGAGACCAGGTTAATAAAGAAGAAAGGTAATTAATCAGGTTACAATAACAATGAATGAAAAAGTAAACATATTCTATAAAAAACAGGTATACATGTACAGTTTATAAAGAGCAGGTCATGTGGTATTCTAAAGTCTCCTAATATTGTGCCTACAATATTAAACAGGTTTAAATGCATTTAAAGGGGACCTATTATGCAAAAATCACTTTTATAAGAGGTTTAAATACAGTTGTGTGGCAGCAGTGTGTGAATATAACCAGCTTCTAATGGTACAAATTTATTTATTTCATGTTTTTATAATCGCTCTTGATAAAAACAGTCTGCAGAAACACTTTGATTGACATTCTCCCTTTGTACGTGTCATCAGAGGGGGAAAGCTCCGCCCACTAGTGACCATCTCTCCCTCATTAGCATATTCAGCAAAAACTGGGGAGTTGAAATTTCGATGTTAAATCTTTCTGAGTTAATTTCAACTCTCAAAATGTAATTTTAACACATATAATGTAGAATCGTGTCAAGTGTTGGAGTCATTTAAAAGAGTTGATTATCAGAGTTGCTTTAACTCCTACGAGGAGTTATGATGATACTCCGCCCAAGCACTCAGCCCCCCCACACATTTCAAGTTAGTCTGTCTCGGAGAAAAATCGTTAACAGCATGGTGTAGTTTTTGGCGGTAAGTACATTTTAAGCTATTATATTTATTCAATTATGATATATGTATAGGGCCTCACAGTGGCGCAGTGGGTAGCACGTTCGCCTCACAGCAAGAAGTCGCTGGTTCGAGCCTCGGCTGGGTCAGTTGGCGTTTCTGTGTGGAGTTTGCATGTTCTCCCTGTGTTGGCGTGGGTTTCCTCCGGGTGCTCCGGTTTCCCCCACAAGTCCAAAGACATGCAGTACAGGTGAATTGGGTAGACTAAATTGTCCGTAGTGTATGAGTGTGAATGGGTGTGTATGGATGTTTCCCAGAGATGGGTTGCAGCTGGAAGGGCATCCGCTGCGTAAAACATATGCTGGATAAGTTGGCGGTTCATTCCGCTGTGGCGACCCCAGATTAATAAAGGGACTAAGCCGAAATGAAAATGAATGAATGAATGATATATGTATAACAGTTGTTTTAACACTTTTTGGGAGTCAAAAAAAACCAACTCTACCTTTAGTGTTATATTTTTATGTATTTGTATAATGTTAATTTAACTCCAGAAAGTGTGGAGCTGTATAAACTCATAAAAAGTGTTGAAATCAACTCTGTGAGAGTTCATTCAACACTCGTCTTTTTGCTGTGATAGGACGTTAGTCTTGTTTTTGAATCTGACACACAGGCATTTGTAGCTCCGCCCTCTTCAATCTCATTTGAATTTAAAGCGACAGTCACTAAAACGCCACAATCAGGATCAAAGCCTAAAAGGGTCAGTTTCAAAGAGTTATGAATAATTATCTGAGTGGTATTTTGAGCTGAAACTTCACATACACACTCTCTAGGGACATCAGAGACTTATTTTACATATTGTAAAAAGGGCATAATAGATCCCCTTTAAGATCAGAAAACATTGTAATTTTCTCAGAATATGTATTAAATATTTGAACACGGTTTTTTTTGTATAAATTTGCATCTTCATGTCTGTAAAAACAATCCCTTCCATAAGCCAACTCTGCTCTGATTGGTCAGCTGGCCAAGTCTGTTTTGACTGGGCTTTTGAATCTATAACATTCGTATGTCGCAGGAGACAGGGATTATGGGTAAAGTCTAGAAGGGATACAGCTGCATCATTTTTGTGACACTGTACAACAATAACTACTGTGTTTACATTACTGTGATGGTTGAGTTTAGGGTTGGGGTGAGGGTAATTTATAATTAATAAATGAATAATTAATAAAAAATAATAAATGGGTAATTTAATAAATAATACAAATATTTTTTGTTAACTTAACATAGAGTAGCTCCTCCCCTTTAAAAAAATAGCGTTTTGTTTTTATCACAGCTCTGCCAGTGAGTGAGTGTCAAGTGTGTAAAGCGCACATTGACAAAAATAAAGGGTCAAAATCTAAATCTTTTCTTGTCTTGTTTTCCTGCAGTTATAAGCCTATCGTGGACTACATCGATGCCCAGTTTGAAAACTTCCTTGAGGAGGAGCTTAAAATTAAACGTTCCCTTTATAACTATCATGATTCCCGCATCCACATCTGCCTGTACTTCATCGCTCCCACCGGGCACTCGCTGAAGTCGCTGGATTTAGTAACCATGAAGAAACTGGACAGCAAGGTACTGTTTGTCATTTAGATGTTAATGTTGCCATGAAACAGATGTTAAGATTGTCCTTTTTTCCACTGTTGTGACACACATCCACTTGAAACGGTCCCGAAATAAGAAAAAAATGTGGGGCGGTGCATTTTGTTCTTTGTGAACCGATTGGATTGTTGGACAATGTTTGTTGGTAACAAAATGAAGTAAAACTGACGAATGAATGAATTCAGAGCAAAAATTAGACACGCGCTGATAGGCCCGCCCTAAAGCACTGATAGCCCGGCACTAAATAACTGATAGCCCCGCACTAAAGCATTGATAGCTCCTCCCTAAAGGACTGATAGCTCCTCCCTAAAGCACTGATAGCCCCACCCTAAAGCACTAATAGCCCAGCCCTAAAGGACTGATAGTCCCACCCTAAAGCACTGATAGCTCCTCCCTAAAGGACTGATAGCCCCACCCTAAAGCACTGACAGCTCCTCCCTAAAGGACTGATAGCCCCACCTTTAAAGCACTGATAGCCCCGCCCTAAAGCACTGATAGCCCCCCACTAAAGAACTGATAGCTCCACTCTAAAGCATTGATAGCTCCTCCCTAAAGGACTGATAGCCCCCCCCAAAGCACTGATAGCCCAGCCCTAAAGGACTGATAGTCCCGCCCTAAAGCACTGATAGCCCAGCCCTAAATGACTGATAGTCCCACCCTAAAGGACTGATAGCTCCACTCTAAAGCAGTGATAGCTCCACCCTAAAGAACTGATTGCCCAGGCCTAAAGGACTGATAGCTCTGTCCTAAAGGACTGATAGCCCAGCCCTAAAGGACTGATAACTCCTCTCTAAATCAGTGATAGCTCTGCCCTTAAGCACTGATAGCCCGCCCTAAAAGCACTGATAGCCCCGCCCTAAACGATTTCCATGTGACCAGAAGTGAAGAAAAGTCTTTCGAGGAGGAGGGAAGTTTAAAGTATTTGATTAAAGTTTATGAGGGCAAAAAAAAAAGTACAAAATAATGAAGTGCACAGATACATCATTTATAACAAGAACTATAATATACATATAAAATAAGAATAATTTTGATTTCATGGCAACTTTAGCTCTTAAAGTGCACCTATTATTCTGTTTTAATCATGTTTGAACGTTCTGTTATTAATTACTCACCCTCATGTCCTCTGAGACCTTAGTTCATCTTCAGAACACAAATGAAGATGTTTTAGATGAAATCTGAGAGCTCTCTGACCCTATACAGACAGAAATGGTCCAGAGATGTTCAGAAAAACATTCCATGTGACTTCAGTGGTTCAACTGTAATCATACGAAGCTGCAAGAACATGTTTGTGCACCAAAACATGTCCACTTTTTAACTTTGTTCACCATTGTTCCTGTCCATCTCTTAGAATATTGCAATATTGCAAATGCTTAATGGACAGTCCAAGATGCGCATATCTTTTGGAAATGTGCATAAAAATTGAATGAGCACTACAGAGTAGGATAAACTTTTTATCCTAGAAGAAGAAAATATGCATAAACTACAATGGAAACGCATTTACCAAATAAATACAAGCATGTGCATCAAAAAAGTCATCTGACTTTGTTTTAACAGGTCATGTGATGATAAAAATGTGCGTGATGGGACGCATTAATGGACAAACCAGTATTTCCAGCACATTGTAAAAGATCTGAAATGCTGTTTTGCTCACTTCTTCAATCCCTCAGATGACAAGTTTGCCATCACAGTGGTTCAATATTATTATTATAATATTATTATTCCCTTCAGAACTGTCTTGAGCATCTGTCTGTGCTCCCAAAGAGCGTCTCATGCCTCCAAAACCTCATTGAGTTTTTATCTTCTGAGGCGCAACTCATTTATTAGAGAAGAAAAAGCCCACAGTGGCTTCTCCCAAGGCACTAAACTACATTTTTCTGCCTGATATTTGGCACCAGTTTATCATGAAGTGACGGTTTTGTTCTCTTTGACTGATGAAACGCTGCTTTATTCACAAATGTTTTATGTGACATTCCAGTTTATCTTTGGATGGAAACATAATGTCTTCTCTCCCACATCAGTTGTTGGAGCTTTGTGATAAATAGAATTAATCCATGCTTTTCCTTCCTAACCAGGTCAACATTATTCCCATCATAGCGAAGGCAGACACTGTTTCCAAAAGCGAGCTTCAGAAATTTAAGATCAAGATCATGAGTGAACTGGTCAGCAATGGAGTCCAGATCTACCAGTTCCCAACAGACGATGAAGCGGTGGCTGAAATAAACTCTTCTATGAATGTAAGAGATATATTGTGAATACAGCTGAAGTCAATATTATTCGCCCTCCTGTGATTTATTTTTTCTTTTTCAATTATTTCCCAAATGATGTTGAACAGATTCAGGAATTTTTCACAGTATTTCCTATAATATATTTTCTCCTGGAGAAAGTCTTACTTGTTTTATTTCGGCTAGAATAAAAGTAGTTTTTGATTTTTTATAAAACATTTTAAGGTCAATATTATTACCCCCTTAAGCAATATTAGTTTTGGATCGTCTACAGAACAAACCACTGTTATACAATGACTTGCCTAATTACCCTAACTTTAACCTAATTAACCTAGTTAAGCCTTTAAATGTCACTTTAAGCTGAATACTAGTGTCTTGAAGAATATCTAGTCAAATATTATGTACAGTTATCATAAATTAGTTATTAAAACGATTATGTTTAGAAATCTGTTGAAAAAAACCTCTCCTTTAAACAGAAATTGGGGAAAATATATACAGGGGGGCTCATAATTCTGACTTTAACTATATGAACTGTTAGATTTAATTTTATAATATTTTCCCCATTGATCAGACTACATGCTCCTGTAATGTTCGTTTTTCAGGCTCATCTGCCTTTTGCTGTGATTGGAAGCAGTGAAGAGGTTAAAATTGGGAACAAAATGGTGCGAGCCAGACAGTACCCGTGGGGAGTGGTACAGGGTATGAAGTTACTTCTGCTTAAAAATAAAAAAATCTGTTTTTGACAATTATTGGAGTATGTTTTATAGGAAAATGCTAGTCCAGTCATTCTCCTTCAAAATGTCACCAAAGTTTAGTTTAGCATGTTACCTGCCATTTATTTGTATTTATTTGTGAAATGTACTAGCATTTAGAAGTAAACATTGCTGCAAGAGGAAACCTACACCATTTTTATATAATAGTAATATGTTGTTTTTACATTCTTGAAGTAAGGAAAAAAGGAGAAATTGGGGAGTGCTGTATTTTTCCCTTCTCTTTATTTTTATATGGGTGTTTCGTTTCAGTCTCGCACTGAACGTAGTCGACCAATCATAACAGACTGGGTCATCGGACCAATCACCGCAGATTAGCATCACGCAATTTTTATTTGCGATTAAGAAAATTGAATTGATGAACAAATCAGATGGGTGTGATAGGGATAATTAAGTAAAAATAAATGCATATTATAAGACAATGAAAGTGTTTTTTTGACCTTGCATGCAAATCAGCCTGTTGTTGGGGACTCCCCAAACTAAACTAAGACCTTTTATAATGCAAAATAGGGGCTGTTTAATTATCTGCTTTGATATATTTCATTCTATATTTCCTGACTGTATTCATAGCTTATTTGAATTTTAAAGGGGACAGCGTCAATATTGGCGTCAGAGTCAGTGCCTCCCGTTCCCTTTGAATGGGTGACTGAATTGTGAATTGTGAATTGTGAACTGAATTGTGGATCCGTCTGTGCCGCTTCAGTGGCATTGCTCGCTGCAGAAGTTGGGAATTTCTCACCTTTTCAAGCGCCAACGGAAGTGTCAGCCAATCAGATCGCTTTATGCAAATACCCAGCTCAGACAGTAGCTGATTGCGGACTAATTTCATTGGCTGACGCTGCTATGATGATCGCGTCAGCCCCAACTTCAGACATGCCCTCCGTTAAGCGTTGACGCCCCGTGAGAATCAGGCGTAATTGTAAAAATTAATTCATTAAATTTTTATAATCACACTTGATGCAGAAACACTTTGATTGACGTTCTCCCTTTGTACGTGTCATCAGAGGGGGAAAGCCCGCCCACTAGTGACCGTCTCTCCCTCATTAGCATAGGACGTTAGTCTTGTTTTTGAATCTGCCACTATGCTGACACAGGCATTTATAGCTCCGCCCTCTTCTGAAAAGTCACAATCTCATTTGAATTTAAAGCGACAGTCACCAAAACGCCACAATTAGGATCAAAGCTTAAAAGGGGCAGTTTCAAAGAGTTATGAATAATTATCAGAGACTTGTTTCTTGTAAAAACACACATAATAGGTCCCCTTTAATGCAAAATAAGTAAACTGTGTGTTGATGAACTGCAGCAGTTTGTCACTTTGTTCTGTGTGTGTTTTGTTGTGCTCAGTGGAGAACGAGAGTCACTGTGACTTTGTGAAGCTGCGTGAGATGCTGATTCGAGTCAACATGCTGGATCTGAGAGAACAGACTCACGCCAGACACTACGAGCTTTACCGCCGCTGCAAACTGGAGGAGATGGGCTTTAAAGACACCGATGCGGACAGCGAACCCTTCAGGTACTGCAGACGGCAGATAATTATAGCAAAAAAGGACAGTGACTACGCTTACATGGACGTCAGTAATATAATTATTTCCCTTAATCTGATTAAGACAATAATATGATATGAGTTGCTTTTTGAATGTTCCTTTCATGATCCCATTTTACATGTTATAACACAGATTGGTTAACGTCATTGCGTCACAACGCTATGCAACATTTCCTCTGGAGTTTCACGCAATTTCAGGAGTTTTATTTTTAATTGTTCGACTTTAACTGCAGTTCGGCAGTTTCACTTTCATTTAGGAACATTTCATTCATGCCCCCGTGACAAACTGAGGTTTTGGATTCTTCAAGGAAAGAGGTTCAAGTCTTGTTAAGAAGGCTTCAAGGCGTCCAAGAAAGTCCAGCAAGCGCCAGGATCGTCTCCTAAAGAGGATTCAGCTGCGGGATTGGAGTGCCACCATTGCAGAGCTTGCTCAGGAATGGCAGCAGGCAGGTGTGAGCGCATCTGCACACACAGTAAGGCGAAGACTTTTGGAAGATGGCCTGGTGTCAAGAAGGGCAGCAAAGAAGCCACTTCTCTCCAAAAAAACATCAGGGACAGATTGATCTTCTGCAAAAAGTATGGCGAATGGACTGCTGAGGACTGGGGCAAAGTCAAATTCTCAAATGAAGACCCTTTTCCATTGTTTGGGGCATCTGGAAAATGGCTTGTCCGGAGAAGAAAAGGTGAGCGCTACCATCAGTCCTGTGTCATGCCAACCGTAAAGCATCCTGAGACCATTCATGTGTGGGGTTGCTTCTCATCCAAGGGAGTGAGCTCACTCACAATTTTGCCCAAAAACCCAGCCATGAATAAAGAATGGTACCAAAACACCCTCCAACAGCAACTTCTTCCAACAATCCAACAACAGTTTGATGAAGAACAATGCATTTTCCAGCACCATGGAGCACCGTGCCATAAGGCAAAAGTGATGGGTCCATGGCCTGGAAACTCCCCAGAACTTAATCCCATTGAGAACTTGTGGTCAATCCTCAAGAGGCGGGTGGACAAACAAAAACCCACTAATTCTGACAAACTCCAAGAAGTGATTATGAAAGAATGGGTTGCTATCAGTCAGGATTTGGCCCAGAAGTTGATTGAGAGCATGCCCAGTCAAATTGCAGAGGTCCTGAAAACGAAGGGCCAACACTGCAAATACTGACTCTTTGCATAAATGTCATGTAATTGTGGATAAAAGCCTTTGAAACGTATGAAGTGCTTGTAATTATATTTCAGTACATCACAGAAACAACTGAAACAAAGATCTAAAAGCCGTTTAGCAGCAAACTTTGCTAAAACTAGTATTTGTGTCATTCTCAAAACTTTTGGCCACGACTGTACAGGGGGGCTAATAATTCTGACTTCAACTGTATCTGTCCTTACATGCAGTCTGCAGGAGACGTATGTGGCCAAGAGGAGAGAGTTTATTGGTGAGCTTCAGATGAAGGAGGAGCAGATGAGGCAGATGTTTGTCAATAAAGTGAAGGAGACTGAAGCGGAGCTAAAGGAGAAGGAGAGAGAGGTATGAAAAATAACTATTTTAGCATATTGTGAAGACAATATATATATATATATATATATATATATATATACTGTATAGCACTCATTTAATATATCATTTAAAAATAAATAAACTCACTTTTAATTAAATCTCTAAATATTTCCTGAGTCTTGACTTATTAAACAAGAACATAAAATCTCTAAATATTTCTCTCATTTTGTTAGACACTAGAATAAAATCTTTAGATGCTTTTGTTTTATTCCATAATTATATATGATCATTTAATACTTGTTATTTTTAGAACAGATAATAAAATAAAACCTTTATTTTCTATTAAATATTACTATAAAAGTATAACATTTAGAGATTGTATTTCACAAAATAAGATTCAATAATTTTTGTTTAATTAATAATTTAATTAAATATGTTTTCAATAATAGCAATTTTTGACTTTTATTAAACAGTAACATAAAATCTCTAAATATCTCTCTCCTTTTGTTAGGTACTAAAATAATCTTATATACTTTTTATTACATAATTATGTATGATCATTGTCCTTTTTTTGAACAAATAATGAAATAAAATCTTTAAATATGTTTTCATTAAATAATACTAAAGAAAGTTTCATATTTAGAGATTGTATTTTACAAAATAAGATCCAAATAATTATTTAATTCAATATGTTTTTAATAATAGCAATCTCTTAATATATGGTATACCGATCATTAATAAATAAATAAATAAATAAATAACACAAACTCTCTAAACATTTCTAATTTTGTTGGACTTTAAAATAATTTTTTTATACTAAATAAATACTTTTTATTGCATAATTAGTAAAATTGTATATCATTTTATAATTAAATGTTATATAATTAAATATTATTATATTATATTTATTTTTTATTAGTTTTCTAACAAATAATAAAATAAAATCTTTAATTTTTTTAATTAAATAATACTATAAAATGGCAGCACGGTGGTGGAGTGGGTAGCACAATCGCCTCACAGCAAGAAGGTCGCTGGTTCGAGCCCCGGCTGGGTCAGTTGGCGTTTCTGTGTGGAGTTTGCATGTTCTCCCCGTGTTGGTGTGGGTTTCCTCCGGGTGCTCCGGTTTCCCCCACAAGTCCAAAGACATGCGGTACAGGTGAATTGGGTAAGCTAAATTATCCGTTATGTATGTGTGTGAATGAGTGTGTATGGATGTTTCCCAGTGATGGGTTGCAGCTGGAAGGGCATCCGCTGTGTAAAACATATGCTGGATAAGTTGTCGGTTCATTCCATTGTGGCGACCCCAGATTAATAAAGGGACAAAGCCTAAAAGAAAATGAATGAATGAATGAATACTATAAAATGATAACATTTAGAGACTGTATTTTACACAATAAGATCCACTACTTGCCACTTTTTGTTTAATAATAAAAATCTTTGAAAAACATTACAGTTTTATTTATATGCAATTAAAGCGAATGAGTATCTGAGTAAATAAGCGGCTGTGCATTGCAGCTGCACGAGAGGTTTGAGATGCTGAAACGCACACATCAGGAGGAGAAGCGCAACCTGGAGGAGAAGCGCAGAGATTTCGAGGAGGACATGAACACCTTCAACAGGAGGAAAGTGGCTGCAGAAACCCTTCAGTCGCTGCAGGGCTCCACAGGCATCAAAAAAGACAAAGAGAAGAAGACGTAAGCCTGTCTGTGTCTGTCTGTGCTCGTCTCCGTCTGTGTGTGTGTCTGTGTGTGTGAATGAATGTGTCTGCATTCATTTTCGCCCCTGTTTTGTGCAGTTTGCGCGTGTCTGTGTGAAATCTGAATGTACAATGTTTATTTTAATAGCTGAGCTCACTTTGTTATTCTTTAGGTGAACAATTAATGTAAGTTAATCCACTGAAGAAAAAGGTTTGTTTTGGTAATCTTCAATCAAAATCTGAGCATCTGCTTCTGTGTTTGGACCGGCTCGTTCTCTGATGATGTCAGTTTGACACGTCAGCCACTTTATATTCTTAGCCACGCCCCTCTTACTGTTTGTTTGCTATGAGGAAATGAAGCACAAAAAGAAAGCCCCGCCCCCTACTCAATATTCAGTTTTAGTAGGAAGTACATAACTATATTGAAATAAACATTGACTCTAAGTCAAATGTGAGGCGGCATGGTGGCTCAGTGGTTAGCACTGTCGCCTCACAGCAAGAAGATCGCTGGTTCGAGTCCCGGCTGGGTCAGTTGGCATGTCTGTGTGGAGTTTGCATGTTCTCCCCGTGTTGACGTGGGTTTCCTCCAGGTGCTCCGGTTTCCCCCACAAGTCCAAAGACATGCGGTACAGGTGAATTGGGTAAACTAAATTGTCCGTAGTGTATGAGTGTGAATGGGTGTGTATGGATGTTTCCCAGAGATGGGTTGCAGCTGGAAGGGCATCCGCTGCGTAAAACATATGCTGGATAAGTTGGCGGTTCATTCCGCTGTGGCGACCCCAGATTAATAAAGGGACTAAGCCGAAATGAAAATGAATGAATGAGTTTGCATGTTCTCCCCGTGTTGCCGTGGGTTTCGTCCGGGTGCTCCGGTTTCCCCCACAGTCCAAACACATGCGCTATAGGTAAATAAGATTAACTAAATGGGCCATAGTGTATGAGTGAGTGTGTGTGTGTGTGTGTGAGAGTGTGTGTGTATGGGTGTTTCCCAGTACTGGGTTGTGACTGGAAGGGCATCGGCTGAGTAAAACATATGCTGGAATAGTTAGCGATTTATTCCGCTGTGGCTTAGACCTTATTCCCTGAAAAATAAGGACTAAGCTAAAGAAAAATGAATGAATGATTAACTAGATAATTTGAAATATGCGCCTGATTAATATGCCATTGGATAAAGAATAAAAAAAAATTGCAACCTTTTCTTTTTAATTCAGATTTGATGTCTCACGTATATTGTTTTGTACTCAGTGCTGACTTTTAGACAGGCTACAACCTTACAATTCTGAGAAAACTCGCAACAAAAACTCAGAATTTGGATATTTTTTGGTCAGAACTGCAAGAAATAAACTTGCAATTTGATTTATTTTAATTAAGTATATTGCCAGGGTGTCACGGTGGCGCAGTGGGTAGCACCATCACCTCACAGCAAGAAGGTCGCTGGTTCGAGCGCCAGCTGGGTCAGTTGGCATTTCTGTGTGGAGTTTGCATGTTCTCCCCGTGTTGGCGTGGGTTTCCTCCAGGTGCTCCGGTTTCCCCCACAGTCCAAACACATGCGCTATAGGTGAATAAGCTAAATTGGCCGTAGTGTATGTATGTGTGTGAATGAGAGTGTATGGGTGTTTCCCAGTAATGGGTTGCGGCTGGAAGGGCATCCGCTGCATAAAACATATGCTGGATAAGTTGGCGGTTCATTCCGCTGTGGCAACCCCTGATTAATAAAGGGACTAAGCCAAAAAGAAAATTAATGAATGAAAGTATATTGCCATCTATCAGACAAGTCAAGAAATCAATTCAATTTAATTCAATTTTATCCTAAAAACTGTACTTTGTAACTTGTTCTAATAATTTCAGCATTCATTCATTCATTCATTTTCTTTTCAGCTTAGTCCCTTTATTAATCTGGGGTCGCCACAGCAGAATGAACCACCAACTTATCCAGCATATGTTTTATGCAGCGGATGCCCTTCCAGCTGCAGCCGATCACTGAGAAACATCCATACACACTCATTCACACTCATACACTACGGACAATTTTAGCTTACCCAATTCACCTGTACCGCATGTCTTTGGACTTGTGGGGGAAACCGGAGCACCCAGAGGAAACCCACGCAAACACAGGGAGAACATGCAAACTCCACACAGAAACGCCAACTGACCCAGCCGGGGCTCGAATCAGCGACCTTCTTGCTGTGAGGCGATTGTGCTACTCACTGCGCCACCGTGCTGCCCATAATTTCAACATTTTTAATGTAATAAATAAAACATATAATATTCTGAATTTAGATTTCTCTGTAATTTTGAGTTTATGTATTGTAATTGAATAGAGTTCCTGCAATTCTGAATATTTGACAGCCTATAAACTTACAAATGCATGAAATAAAGGGGAAAATCCTTCCTGAGGTATAGACATATATTGATTTCGCACAATTGTAAATCATATCAATATATTATTAACATGATCAGAAGTTTCTTAATTGGTTAAAAGTGTTTAGCTTTAGCTTTCTTTCTTTACTAAGCCGATGATCCATTTGAACCCTTATTAAACTGTTGTCTCCTTACAAAATTCTGCTCAGTTAAAATAAAATAAAATACAATAAATAAATAAATAAATTACCTTTGAAGTTCCCAGCAAGCCGAGAGCTCTGGAGACTGTAAACTCTGGAGTGTGGTCATTTTTTCACCACACAGCGACATCTAGTGGACATTTACAGCAGAAGAGAATTTGAGAAATGGAGAGAAGTAAGGACGAGTTGAAGTGCTAGTTTACCCTAAAATAAAAAGGAAGAGATCATTTACTCACCCTCATGTTACTCCAAACCCTGAAAAACATCCTTCTGTTTGGGAACATGAATACTGTTCATCTGAGAGACTCTGTCTGACAGACTGTGATGCTTAGAAACGATAAATAAATCAAAATATGAATCCTAAAATAAAACATAGTAATTTTTAGCTAGTTTGCCATAGCCTACATCATGTCATATATTACATTTTAGGCATTGTTCTGGGGTTCTTTTAATAAAAATGTTTTTCCCGCGGTGTGAAGTCCCACTGTTGCCACTGGCCTGCTCGGATCGGGACTTGTGGAGCTGCGCTTCTGTGGATTTGCTCTTCAGTGTTTGAACATTCAGCAGTGAAACTTAAACCACACTGAACTGAACTGAACTGAACTGAACTCTGAAATCTGGACTTTACTAGAACATCTTAAGCTGCTTTAACACAATCTACATTGTAAAAAGCGCTGTATAAATACACTTGAATTAAATTGAATTGAATTGTGGGCGTGGCCTAAATGTGAACTGAACTAATGAAGCGTCTGAGAGTCACAAAAACTTTTTTCTGTGCATAATTTTGTAAAAAAATGTAATAAAATCTGCCGATTTTTATGGATTGATTTTGAGAGAAGCTAAAAACTAAACATGAAATAAAAATAATTAGGGCGTGGCCTAAATGTTGTTATAAAAATGTTTTTCCTGCAGCGTGGGCGTGGCCTAAATGCAAACTGAACTAATTATCATTCATTCATTCATTTTCTTTTCGGCTTAGTCCCTTTATTAACCTGGGGTCGCCACAGCGGAATGAACCACCAACTTATCCAGCATATGTTTTACGCAGCGGATGCCCTTCCAGCTGCAACCCATCACTGGGAAACATCCACACACACCCATTCACACGCATACGGACAATTTAGCTTACCCAATTCCCCTATAGCGTATGTGTTTGGACGGAGGAAACCCACACCAACACGGGGAGAACATGCAAACTCCACACAGAAATGCAAACTGGCCCAGCCGGGCTCGAACCTGCGACCTTCTTGCTGTGAGGCAACAGTGCTAACCACTGAGCCACTGTGCCGCCTTTATGAATTGATGATCTAAATTTGACCAATCAGATGGGGCCGTACTATCTTTAGCCCCACCTCCACAGTAGTGTTCTGCTATTGAACCGGGAATCGAACCAGCGACCTTCTTGCTGTGAGGCGAAAGTGCTAACCACTGAACCACCGTGTCGGCCAATTATCGAAACATTTGCATAATATTACTGAAATTAATATAAAAACAGAGTAAATATATATTTACACAAGTAAACAACTAGACGGACTGTGGAAATCTGCTGAGATTTCTGTGTGGGCATACTTATAAGTGAATAAAATCCCAAATAATATGTCTTCATATGGATTTACCGTTTATTTTTAATCTGGCTGAATTTAATCATACCTCTTCTTCTCCATTTTCCTTTTAGATGAGAGACGACCACAGGAATCATCAGCATCAGCATTTTCCCCAGTATTCTAAGCAGCTTGTCTTTCTTTCAGGTGATGATTTTATGATTATTAATTAACATAATCTCCTAAGATTGGACGTTCACCCTCATGTTGTTCCAAACCTGTGTGACTTTTTATGAAACGTTAAATAAAGGCTATATTTGTGTCCATACAGTAGATGCAAACAGTCCCAAAGTCTTTACTTTGGAGCAACATGATTGCTCTGTTTAACTTTGTATTGATTTAATTAAACATCAGTTAACACATTGTCTTATTAATACATTAATTAATACCCGACTGTGATAACTGAACTGTCAGCATAATTTATAATAGATGTTTTGTACATGAATGTTTTGGCCTCTAAACAGTTTTACAAAGTACTGTACAAGATTAACTGAGATGTGTATAGATTTATAATTAGCAGAATAATGATATTCATAAATGTTAATTATCTCTGCTGTTACAGCTTACCTGAAACTCTAGTTTAATAAAAAAATACCTTTAAAGCTTCTTCTTTTATTTTATTTCTCAGCAAGTATGAAGTATGAATATGTGAATACATCTAAAAACAATTAATAATTCAGAAGTAAATTATTAAATAAAAAATACATCTAAGTTTTGTTTTATTAAGCTCTTTATTAATTTGTAATATACATATATTTAAATATGAGAATGACTCAATAATGAATGCCAAAGGTTTTTACATAAGGTTTTATTTACTATTTTTAGGGGGATATAAAGGGCTTTTAAAAAATCTATATATCTAAATATATATATAAAATAATAATAATATAAAACTTTTGCAATACATTATTGAGTGGTTCTCCTGGTTTGCAAATATTAAAAATAAATAAATAGGAGAATGCCTCTGTGGCGCAGTGGGTAGCACGTTCGCCTCACAGCAAGAAGGTCACTGGTTCGAGCCTCGGCTGGATCAGTTGGCGTTTCTGTGTGGAGTTTGCATGTTCTCCCCGTGTTGGCGTGGGTTTCCTCCGGGTGCTCCGGTTTCCCCCACAGTCCAAAGACATGCGGTATAGGTGAATTGGGTAAGCTAAATTGTCCGTAGTGTATGAGTGTAAATGGGTGTGTATGGATGTTTCCCAGAGATGGGTTGCAGCTGGAAGGGCATCCGCTGCGTAAAACATATGCTGGATAAGTTGGCGGTTCATTCCGCTGTGGCGACCCCAGATTAATAAAGGGACTAAGCCGAAATGAAAATGAATGAATGAA
>CAIGQW010055024.1:21091742-21115230 GCA_903798125.1 Danio choprae | reverse complement strand
AAATAAGTTCATATGGCTTAAATGTAACAAGATTTGGTCAATAAAACGAAAAAAATCAAGTGACAGCAAAGCTCTTTTAGTGCAAATCTCTGGTAAGCCTCGTGTTACACTGAAAAGAGCCTTAAAGGAAGCAGCAATTTGAGTTCAGGCATTCATACAGTACTTATTCATATCTCAAAACATCACAGCGGATAAGTGCATGTGAGCATGACGTCAGACTACAGAAATGAGGAAAAAAATAAGAAGTTTTGGTGGGAGGTGGACAGTCAAGCAAAAAAAAAAAGGGAAGAAATTAAAAATCTGAATTTCTTTCTACAATCTCAACGGGAGTCTGGATTCCCCCTGGAGCAGTCCGTCTAAGAAAAGACCGCAATTACGAGTACAAAATATAAAATAGAGCTCTTGATGTCTTGTGCCCTAAATGAGAGCTCATTCTCCTCTCCGGGTTGATATTTGCTCACACTTTAGTAAGAGACAAACTTGCCCAAATGGATCACATGAATCTTGCGGATATGCACATGATAACGTGGCAGGATGGTTCTTCAGAGGTCCATATGGAAAAAAGCTAAGTAAGTGTCCACCATTGCAACTGCGTGTGATCTGTGGGTTGAGAACTCCAGGTCGTGGTGACACGCATGCGTGGAAAACCATTTTAACCCTGCATAGTGTCCCATGAGGCCTTTCTTTCCTCTATAACGCTGTCCTCCTCCTTTATGATTCCTTAACAGGTCTGAGCGGTATCTGCAAGAAGAGGAAGATCATTCAAGATCTGCACTGCAAAAAATTATTTCTTACTTACAGTTTTTGTCTTGTTTCTTGTTCAAATATCTAAATATTCTTAAAGGTGCAGTACGTAAGTTTGACACCCAGTGGTCGAACAAAGTATTGCATTCCTGGATCAAAACAAACGCGAGAGCAGGTTGCCAGATTGAGGACCAACCGGAGCGAGTCTGACTATCGAGCCTAAAGGCTGATTTACATCGTGTTCTATGTATATGAATATTTTCCTTATTAAAAGAGTTAAATACCAACACCTGGAATTGATATATTAGAAACGGCGTCTATTTCTTGCAGCTGAACAACAGAAAACTGACACTGATCACCTTAGGTACACCTCATGTGCTTTATTCAGTGTTAAATGCTAACAATGACTACATTTACATGGACATCAGTCCGGCAGTTTGACTTTCATTCAGGAACACTTTATTCATGCCCCCTCTTGACAAACTGAGGTATTGGATGCGCGTATGAGGTAAGGACTGCTGGAAGAATGTTGTTTTAATGGAATTTGATGCCGCACGCCCAATGGAAAGAAAAAAAACCTCCGCATTTTCGCGATGTGTGTGTCTGTGGTCTTTCACTGACTCGGTAGGTGTAGCTTCATAATGTTGGATCAAATAGCCATGTGTGTGTGTGTGTGTATAGACTATCCTGTCGCACATGACGGTAATAGTTTGATTGCATTCAGCATGTACATTTAACAAAGTTAAAGCGGTTTAATGTGTACTAATTAGATTATAAACCTATCCATTTCGTTGGAGTGCAGTGAGTGCACTATTCTGTGCTTCTGAATGGCTGTATTTAAATTTCTGTCTTGTTTTGTCTGGTGCAAACAGCCAAATTGCTTATTACTGCAAATCTCGTCATGCAGCGTGTTGTTAGGACACGGGGTTACAATGTACCCTGCTCACCTAATGTTTACATTGGTAATATTTATATTATTTGCTAATTAATAACCTCATGTGAAACTCTGAATCTGCGTCTCATTTCGGAGTCTGCTACTGTCCACCAGAGGTCGCATTTTGGACAGAGACACATGCTTTGAGAGCCTTTCTGACTGAATGAATGAAATAAGCACTTTTTCCAACAAAGTAACCCGGGGTGCTGAAATATAATTGGGTAAACTGGCAGTGGGCGGGTTAAAACCAAAACAGACACAGACATTCTGGCACGTAACGCACATTTTCAAAGCAGAATATCAGACTTCAGCATTGTTTTCCAGATAAACAAGAATGTTCACTCGGCATGTTTCTGAAATATCTGCAAACATATTATGGTATTTTTATGCTTTAGAGGAGTCAAAAACTTACATACAGCACCTTTAAATCAAGAAGCATGTTCCATACAAGCAAACAATACTGCCTTGTTTCAAGAAATAAGCAAAAATTAAGTTTTTACTACAAAACAAGCTAAATAATCTGGCAACAGGGTAAGCTAAATAATTTTTGTTTTAGTTTTGAAACAAGATTATTTTGCTTACCCCATTGGCAGATTATTTTGGTTAATTTTGACTTGTTATTTCTGATAATGAGACAATATTTTTATTTATCTGTCTAGAAATTGCTTCTTGATTTAAGAATGTTTGATATTTGGACTAAAAATCAAGAAAATAACAACAACTTATTAATATTGTAAGAAAAGCCTTTTTGGCGATATGAACTTAAAAAAATTATCAAAGATTTTTCAGGTATTAATTACAATAATGATATTAGTGACAATATAATTCATAAGTATCCACTGAGAGACAAAAAAGTCCTGTATCATATATATCTGTATATTTATTTGTTATATTTTATTAGTTTTATTTTTTTTTTAAATAGACCAGGGGTCTTTAAAGCTCAACCATAATTAAACACACTGAAGCAGTTAAATCAAGCTTTTCAGGATCATATAATATACACAAGCAGATGTGCTGACACGGGTTGGAAATAAACTTTGTAGGACAGTGGGTCTCCAGGAGAAGAGTTCGAGACCTCTGAAAAAGTGTTGTGATTACATATTGTAATGTTATTACTGTTTCATTCATACTGGACACTAGAGGGCGCCCTAGCACATAAACTCCACATATAGATTACTGAGAGAAGACGTCAGCTACAGTGTTGCCAGATTGGGTGGTTTTGAATTTGATTGTGTGGGGGAAAAATGGCACTGGCGTGTTGACAAAATTTGGGTGGTTTTGAAACGAATATTTTATATGCATTATTTAACAAAACGTAACTGTGTGCTCCTACTCCATTCAGTTAGTAGTGGCCAGTGCATAGCACAAACCGCGTGGGCCCAATGCGCATCATTTTTATCCACAATTGACAGCAAGAACAAACATACAAGCTTTGTCTGATTGACAAGCAGCACCTAATTATGTTCAAAAGAATGTAAAACGCCAAATGAGATGAATTTATACCTCATTTCGAATGTAAAACATACTCTAACAGGTAGTGTAATCTACACAACAATAAGTGCAGTGTGTGGGTGAGAGGGGGCAGTGTTTCGATGTGATCCGGTTGTGGTTCTGTGACTGCTGGTGTTGGTTGCTGTATGGTTAAAAAAATATGACAGTTAAAGGAGACCTATTTTACCCCTTTTTCAAGAAGATAAGTCTTTTGTGTCTCCAGAACGTGTCTGTAAAGTTTCAGTTCAAAACACCCATCAGATTTACACCCATTTATTATACGTTTAAGATTATTGTGATTTTCTGCTCTAAACACTATGTAGCTGTTTTTGTTGCCTGTGCCTTTAATGCTAGTTCTCCCCACCCACCGTTCCCACGTGCCTGTCAGAGCGTGCCTCAATCTTCGCCTCGGCTGCATCAGATACACAGCACAGTGACAGACATGAAGAAAGCAGATCTTACGTAACGTTTGTGAGAAATACTACAGTAAGAACTTTCCCAATGATTATTTGATGTATGTGTCGTTACAAAGTTCACGCACACACACACACACAGAGCGTGCGCGTTTAACTTTACACTGTTTTTGCACGGCAAATGTGACAGGATACACGTTAATATCCACTGCTTAATGGATATCCGTTATGTTAATGTAGAAAATAAATCGGATTTAACGTCCACAAACCGGGATTGAATCCTCTTCTTTTATAATTGTGCTGACATGCGGCTGTGGTGATGAAGACGGTAAAAATCGCAGTAATTCATTACAAACATGCACTGTTTTAGTAACATTCTAAACATGTTAAACTCGTTCTTGCTCACATTTGATGATGATTGATGAGAGCTGAACAGACCTTTTAATACCAGTTGCTTTGTGCACGTGATATGATTATACGTGTTACTACGGAGACATGTTAATACGGGGCTGTCAATCAATTCGGTGGGCGGGGAAACCACACTCCTATGTCAAGTTGTGGTCGGCCTCAAAATGGGAGGGATTTGGATCCTATTTTAACATCAGGAAATTTGAAAAAAGAGACTTATTGTGTTTATATCATCCCAATATGACTGTAGACACACTCTGTCTATACACAGTTCTGTCTAAACAGCTTACAAAAGATGATTTTAAGAACGATTTTCATCAAAGGTTTCCTTTATAGTAACTAGGTTAATTTCGATTTAAAAGAATTAAAATTAAAATTAAATATTAATCTAATATTTTGGGCGTTTTTTTTTTGTGCGTTTGGGCGGGTTTTGGACAGCTTTTGGGCTGAAAAAGTCAGCTATATCAGGCAACACTGGTCAGCTATAATTACTGCAGAGCAAAGAGAATAAAGATGAACACAGTAAACAAACGCTTGTGGTAATATCTGTATTATTTCTGTTCTTCAAGCCATCCTGGGTTTTTCACTCATTCATTCAATTTCTTTTCGGCTTAGTCCCTTTATTAATCTGGGGTCACCACAGCGGAATTTATCTAATTTATCCAACTTATCCAGCATATGTTTTACACAGCAGATGCCCTTCCAGCTGTAACCCATTACTGGGAAACACCCATACACTCTCATTCACACATATACACTATGGACAATTTAGCTTACCCAATTCACCTATAGCGCATGTGTTTGGACTGTGGGGGAAACCGGAGCATCCGGAGGAAGCCCACGCGAACACGGGGAGATCATGCAAATTCCACACAGAAATGCCAACTGACCCAGCCGAGGCTCGAACTAGCGACCTTCTTGCTGTGCAATGCAATGCTAAACAACCTAGCCTTTATTGCTGTATTGAATAGTATGATATCATCCTCGTTAAGTGATATGAAACCACATCTAGTAACCAAAAGGAGTGATTTCAAACACTCGACTGATGTTATGAAGTGAATTTAAAGTAAAAGTATGTCAGTAAATCTGTTTGTAAACAGGCTCATAAATGCAAAACTGTATTGGACACGTGCCACTGTAATAAATCATTGCACAGACCGAATGTAGGATTTATCAATATTATTATTATGATAAGTCTAACTTTTATCGTGTGCAGAATTTTTACCCATATATTTCAAATGATAAGGTATCCTCCATACCAACAAACTGGTTCCTTTATATTCACTAGCACCTCATATCATTCGAATGCTCACATAAATGAGATGAAGCATAAAGAAATGAGTTGGGAAACCTGCATTTGTGTACACACTCATCGTGTTGAAACCTGATCATGCTTTTGCTGCCCTGTGTCACAACTTCTGACTCACCAGGAAAGGGTGCGTCTCTATTTTTTCTTTCCTGTATTCTCCACCAGGTTTATGTCACATAATTCAACCCTATTTATCTTTTACAAGCCCCCTTTACCACAGGTGCTGTCACACTGACCACACAGTGACCTTGAGCCTCGCATTCACAAGCCTCATTACACTCATAATCTTCTTTTCTTGCAGCTACTCCTGTTGTCTTCATTCAAAGTGCAACCTGATTCACTTCATAAGGGCTTTATACGTAAATATGAGTAAGGTATAAACACATCTGAGCATCCCCGTTCAATCAATAAACTGGATGAGGGATGTCAGGTGAAATCTGACAGGACAGAGGACAACATAAGCAAGAACATAGTGAAAAATTATGTTAGGATGTCACTGGCTTACAATGATCGTCTTAACAATTACAAAAGTGGCTTTAATGGTTTATTAATGAAAAAGACTAGCTTTGTTGTTTTAAAGCCAGGTGTAGTTTACTACATAAATGACTGCAGTGCATGTTGAGTATGAATAAATCTACAATACATTTAAAAACGTTTTAAGCTTCCCACCTACCTAGACAACATATAGACATCATATTTGCACTGCACTTAACTTATTTGAATACATATTTGAATGCTGCCATAAAGCACACAAATGGAAAATCATTAGGTGACACTCATTAACTACAACCAAAACACACACCAAAAATCGGTAAATTAACTATCGACACGAATCAAACATCACAATTTACACAATTTCAAATGTGAAACCAAGATATGAGTGACTAACATTACAGTTTTGCCCAGTTTTGTTAGCTTATCAGCCAGCTAATGCTATCGTCCTCCAAAAAACTACCTTGATACAGTAAAAAAGGTTTTAATACAAAAGAACACCGCATATCGTTTACACAGTACTTACAAATCACCCCAAAATTACAATCGTTAACTTTTGGTTTTGTGTTGTTTAACCAGGCCGCAGAATGAAGCCTCGGACTCGCGTTATTAGAACATCGACTGAAGTAAGCTTTAACGCGGCGGAGCTGACTCGATATCTAAACAGAGCAGAAGCGAACTGTAACCTTACATAAACGCGTTCAAATAACCAACACATGTATTATGAATGTCATTCGGTCGTATATACTCACTCCGTGCCGTAATCCTCCAGTGTTTACGTACTTTAAATGACTGTCGTTTATTCACACATCCTGTGATTTGGAGCCTCGGTTTCTCTTCTGCATCCCGACCCGGGGCAGCGGTATTATCAGATGGGAGATGAGCTTCAGCTCTCTCTATCCTCTCTCTCCCTTAATCTCAATGTGTTTCTGCGGCTTGGGAAACGGCTTTTGATCTGTGTGTGCCCGGGGCTGAAAACTTCCAAAGTCGTTTATCCGATGCACAGCCTGATAAGCCCAAAATAAAACCCTTAACAAGGCATCATCATCATCTTCTTCTTCAGCCCCAGCATCAATTAAGGACACCGGTATAGGACATCCGGAGATCGGTGTCTACATAATATATGTATATAATGTGAAAATAATAATTGCTCAATTAGATTAGGAAGCAATTTCATTGAAGGAAAAAAAGACATGCAGAATAACATGTTGTCAAACTGGTTTTGGTTTGTTTTTATTGTTTCCTCAGAAGCTGGGGTGAAATTTCAACTGGGTTTATTAAAAACGAAAAATATCGCAGCATCTTTTAGAAATATACAAAACTAAAATTTGCAATCCAAACACAGTTACAAAACCTTTTATAACTCTTAGGTAACTCTATATAACTGTAGATCAACAATGATGTACTAATACCTCAATTAAAAATGACTTTCATATGAACTAATGATGCATTAAGGAAGAACTAACATTAACTACAACCCGAGTCTTTTGAATTCATGCGTAAATATACGTTTGTTAATTAATATATTAACTTACACTTTAGGGTAATTCATTACACGTGAATTCATAATACTCATGTCATAGCTAAAATAAGGGTTCACCCAAACATTTACATTTACTCACTACTTACTCAAATGGTTCCAAACACTTATGAGTTTCTTTTTTCTGTTGAACGCAAAAGGAGATATTTTGAAGAATGTTCGCAACCGGTAACCACTGACATCCTTTATAGTCAAAACAAATGCAATAGAAGACAGTGGTTACCGGTTTACAACATTCTTCAAAATATCTTCTTTTGTGTTCAACAGAAGAAAGAAACTTAAACGGGTTTAGAACAAGTGCAAGGAGAGTAAAAAATGTATTTGTTTTGGGCTGAACTATCCCTTTAAGGTCAGTTCTTGATTAGTGAGTCTTAATTCCTCATTATTAAATCATACTGATATAATATTCAAGTTTACATATTAAAGAGACGGTTCACCCAAAAATTAATACTCTGTGATTATTTACTCACCCTTCACTTGTTATAAACATCTTTGGGTTTCTTTCTTCTGTTAAACGCAAAAGAAGATAGTTTGAAGAAAGCTGGGAACCATTGTTTTTCCTACTATGGAAATCAACAGTTACCGATTTCTAACATTCTTCAAAATATCACTTTCTGTGTTCAACAGAAATAAGCAATTCATACAGGTTCATAACCACTTGTCACGATACTGGAATTCGGTACCAATCGATACTGAAACTTTAAAAATGTACATTTCCCGCTAACATTTGAGCGCTGTTGAGCGTGTTCTTAAACAGCGCTGATTGGCCGTTGTGTTCACGTGCTCAACAGAAATGACTGTGATTGGCCGTGAAGGTCATCAGTTCACCGAACTCACTGCTGTTTACTGAGTGTAACCACAGATACAGGGACACTGGAGCGTTTTAAAGCCGCGATTCATCTGCTGATCCCTCGTATGTCAGCTTATATAGACAAACCAGTTGATCGACGTGACTTTGAAATGCTCCAGTGTCCCTGTATCTGTGTTTACACTCAGAAAACAGCGGTGAACTGATGACCTTCATTTCTGTTAAGCACGTGAACACAACGGCAAATCAGGGCTGTGTAAGAAGGTGCTCAACAGCGCTAAAATTTCAGTACTGATTGGTACCGAATTTCAGTATTGTGACAACCCTATAACCACTTGAGGGTAAGTAAATGTTCAATTTTGGGTGAACTATCCCTTTAATACACATCTATTCATGTACATATTCTATATAGACAAGTAAAATATTGTTTTGCTTTCAGAAATAATAATGGCAAAATTAAAGTGAGTTCTTCCTTAAAACAAGCTAAGTAATCTACCAATGTGGAAAGTAATATAATCTTGTTCTCGCTTTGAATTAAGATTATTTAGCTTATCCCATTGGCAGATTATTTAGCTTGTTTTATGGAAAAACTCACTTAATTTTGACCCATTATTCCTGAAAACACAACAATATTTTCACTTGTCTATAAATTGCTTCTTGATTTAAGAATTTTTGGATATTTGGACTAAAAAACAAGACAAAAACTCTTAAGTAAGAAACATTTTTGCAGTGTTTGTGAACACTTTATAGTATATGTACTTGGATAGATGTGTATTAAAGGGATAGTTCACCCAAAAATGAACATTTACTCCCCCTCAAGCGGTTATAAACCTTTGTGAATTTCTTTTTTTTAGAAACAAGACAAAAACTCCAAGTAATAAATGCATTTTTGCAGTCTCTATTACTTGAGGTCAATGAAGCGAATGTCCATGATGAGCAGTGTGTGTCGTGGCAGCGGTCTGGGAGCGGGTGAAAGCACCGTCATCACCTGCGCTTGTGTGTCCACCGCCGTCACCACAATAAAACCACACGCGGGACTCTCCAAAATCCCCCGACTCTGACCCGCCTCCGCCTCATCGTCCACCGAACTCACACTCAACACATGATGGGTCAAATCTCGGCCGGGACTCACCGGCACCAGCTTGAGCTGCGTATCGTCTTGGGACATTCCCAGAGGAAGACAAGAGTCCGGAATTGACGGTGCGCCAATTTTATAAATACGCACATCCGAAAAGCGCACATCGAAAGCGTGAGGGTAAAACGACGTTCCTCGGAAGCCGTAGAAATATTCGCGGATCTTTTCGTCGCGTGTTTCTCGCCGGCAGTCTTTGGAGCGCTCCACTACTCCGCCGGATTTTGGGAGTAAAACGACACGGACAAAGTGTGGCATGTCCCGTTTTAGCTCATTGTATAAACGCTCCTGGTCCAGGACGAGAACCACATCCACCTGCAAGTAGATAAATATTCAGTAATTCAATATATCGTGATAATGTGCATGCTCAATATTGATATATAGGCAAAGGCAAAATGATTAATTATTAGCATCTTTTTCAAATGTTTCTCAAGTGATGTTTAATGGAGCGAGGAAATTTTTCACAGTATTTCCTATAATATTTTTTCTTCTTGAGAAAGTCTTATTTGTTTTATTTCGGCTAGAATAAAAGCAGTTTTTAATTTTTTTTTAAAGCATTTAAAGGTCATTATCATTAGCCCCCTTAAGCAATAGCTATTTTCAATTGGCTACAGAAGGAAAACTTTGTTATACAATGACTTGGATAATTAGCAGCGTAATGAACCGGCAACTATTCCAGCATATGTTTTACGCTGCGGATGCCCTTCCAGCTGCAACCCAGTACTGGAAAACACCAATACACTCTCATTCGCACACACACTTATACACTGCAGCCAATTTAGTTTACCCAATTCACCTATACCGCATGTGTTTGGACTGTGGGGGAAACCGAAGCACCCAGAGGAAACCCACACCAACACGGGGAGAACATACAAACTCCACACAGAAATGCCAACTGGCCCAGCGGGAACTCGAACCAGCGACCTTCTTGCTGTAAGACGACAGTGCTAACCACTGAGCAACCATGCCGCCCCATATCGCGATCAATTTTCAGCAATTAAATCGCAACAATAAAATGTGAGCCTACCTCGAAGGCTGAAGCACAGTGGACCAGAGCCTGGTATCCGGAGCCTTTGACCCAGCCGCAGGTGTTGATGATGCAGCCACCAACGCTAGCTCTGCGGTTCACCTCACAGCGCTGGGAAAACGCTTCTGCAAGGCTTGAAGTCAGCTGTAAACACAATGTAATAATAATAGTAATATATAATCAGACTCTAATAGAGAGAGAGAGAGAGAGAGAGAGAGAGAGAGAGAGAGAGAGAGAAAATTTAGATTGTATTGCCATTTCAGCTTCTATGGCTATGTCATGGCAAAAAAAACTGATCAAGTTTACCACATTTTATAAATACCACTTTTCTATAATTATAAAAATATTCTAACAATTAAAATCATTAAACATCAACAGCAATAAATAATGCACAAGATAAAATACATAAATAATAATAATATTAATAATAATGATAATATATAAGATAAAAATCTATTTTTTTAAGGTTTACTTTCAATAAAAATTGTACAATTTTAGAAGGATTCACATTTAAACATATTTCATTTAAAGTCTCTCCAGATAAACATTGTTGTCTGATAACATTAAAAATAGGGCGCTCCACAAGTATATGTTTAACAGTTTGGTTTCTCCTGCAATATTGGCATTCTGGGGGTTCTTCTCCTTTGAGCAAATGTTCATGTGTGAGTCTCGTGTGTCCAATGCAGCATCTTCTGTAAACAATCTTATGTCTTGAGTTAAAAAATAAATAGGTTTTTCTTCTTATTTTCAAAAGGTTTATTTTCTGAGCACTGATCCCCTTCTGTTTGCCATTTCTTTAGAATATAGCCTTTTATTAGTGACTCTAATAGTAATAGCTAATTAATTCTATATTTTATAATCACACTTGATAAAATCAGTCTGCAGAAACACTTTTGATTGACATTTTGCCTGTGTACGTGTCATCAGAGGGGGAAAGCCCCGCCCACTAGTGACCATCTCTCCCTCATTAGCACAGGACGTTATTTTTGTTTTTGAATCTGCTATATGCTGACACGTGTTTGTAGCTCCGCCCTCTTCTGTAAAGAGCACAATCTCATTTGAATTTAAAGCGACAGTCACCAAAATGGCACAATTAGGATCAAAGCCTAAAAGGGGCAGTTATAAAGAGTTATAAAACATTATTTGTGTGGTATTTTGTGCTGAAACTTCACATACACACTCTAGGCGCATCAGAGACCTATTTTACATCTTGTAAAAAGGGGCGTAATAGGTCTCCTTTAACAGTGCTACTAGTCCAGGGGTGTCCAAACTCGGTCCTGGAGGGCCGGTGTCCTGGAGAGTTTAGCTCCAACCCTAATCAAACACACCTGAACCAGGTAATCAAGCTCTTATTAGATATACTAGAAACCTCCTGGCAGGTGTGTTGAAGCAAGTTGGAGCTAAACTCAGCAGGACATCGGCCCTCCAGGACCGAGTTTGGACACCCCTGTACTAGTCACTAAATGCTTTGTGTAATTAATACTGATACCGTTTCTATGCAATTATTTTTTAAATGCAATAGATTATCCATTAATATCACAATGCAACCAGTGAGTAAAAACTGTCCCTCAGCTACTGCTATAAAATAAATGTTATATTTTGGTCACACTTTACAATAAGGTTTCATTATTAGTTAATGCATTTTTACTAACATGAACAATACTTGTTAAATTATGAATTTATTATAAATTATGAATTTATTCATCATAGTTTAACATTTACTAATGCATTATGAAGTTCCAAATTCTTTCCTGTTAACATTAGTTAATGCACCGTGAGTTAACATGAATAACTTTATTTTCATTAACTAACATGAACAAATACTGTAATAAATGTGTTCATTGTTTGTTCGCGTTAGTAAATGCATTAACTAACATGAACTAATACAACCTTATTGTAAAGTGTTACCGATATTCTTATATAAACCACACTATATAGTTGCATTAGGAGAAAGATTGATGCATCTTCACTTGTTCATTATTGATTATACAATCCCAGCTTAGTTTGCTGCTCATTAAATCAGCTCCATCTGTTCCAATGATACACAGGCCAAAGCTGATGTGTAAAAACAACACTCCCTTAAGTGCATCGGTGTCATTATTACCTTGTTGTAAAGTTTGATGTTTGTTCCTGGAGTGGTGGAGCCGAAATGAAACACGAGCGGCGCCTGAACTGAGAAACCTTCTTCGACATCAGCAGGACGCTCGATGCACAGAGCCGACATGGTTCCAGGAACCGAGACCTGCAGATCAGAACAATTAATCATGCATGTACAGTTGAAGTCAGAATTATTCACCCTCCTGTGAATTTGTTTTCTTCTTCAAATATTTCCCAAATGATGTTGAACAGATTCAGGAATTTTTCACAGTATTTCCTATAATATTTTTTCTTCTGGAGAAAGTCTTATTTGTTTTATTTCAGCTATAATAAAAGCAGTTATTGATTTTTTTAAAGTCATTTTAAGGTCAATATTATTCGCCCCCTTAAGCAATATTTGTTTTTGACTGTCTACAGAACAAACCACTGTTACACAATGACTTGCCTAATTAACCTAGTTAAGCCTTGAAGCTGAATACTAGCATCTTGAAAAATATCTAGTCAAATATTATGTACTGTCATCAGAGCAAAGATAAAAGAAATCAGTTATTAGAAATATTATGTTTAGAAACATGTTGAAATCTTCTCTCTGTTAAACAAAAATTGGGGAAAAATATACAGGGGCGCTTAATAATGCTTCAACTGTAGATCTTCATTTCTTAATAGGCCTGTTATGTTTAGAAGATGCTGCATTGATCGCTTGGGCATCATTTACTTACACTGCTCTGGCCGACGTCCAGTTCCACCAGTGTAGGTCTGCGTCCCAGTCGCACTGCATAATTCAGGAGCATCCGACATACTGTTGACTTTCCAACATCGGTTGGGCCGACGACCATTACCTATAATGACATTAACCAGATATTCAATATTCAAATAACAACTAAGAGCAGCTTATGATTTATATTATCAAACCATTGTTTTATTGTTATTTTATATATTTTTTTATATCTAAATTATTATTTTATTTGATATTTTTCAGAGTTTATATTATTTTTGGCCATTCATTTACAGCTGAGGGCAAAATTATTCACCCTCCTGTGATACTTTAATTCTTTTTCAAATATTTCTGAAGTGATGTTTAACAAAGCAAGGAAATTTTAACAGTATTTCCTATTATATTGTTCTTCTGGATAAAGTTCTTTTAGTCTGGCTGTAATAAATAAAATAAAAAATATATATATACGTATATAGGGCAGGACGGTGGCGCAGTGGGTAGCACAATCGCCTCACAGCAAGAAGGTCGCTGGTTCGAGCCTCGGCTGGGTCAGTTGGCGTTTCTGTGTGGAGTTTGCATGTTCTCCCCGTGTTTGCGTGGGTTTCCTCCGGGTGCTCCGGTTTCCCCCACAGTCCAAAGACATGCAGTATAGGTGAATTGGGTAAGCTAAATTGTCCGTAGTGTATGAGTGTGAATTGGTGTGTGTGGATGTTTCCCAGTGATGGGTTGCAGCTGGAAGGGCATCCGCTGCATAAAACATATGCTGGATAAGTTGGCGGTTCATTCCGCTGTGGCGTCCCCAGATTAATAAAGGGACTAAGCCGAAAAGAAAATGAATGAATGAATATATACGTATATATAAAATAAAATTGTGATAAAGAAAATGACAAAGTTCAATATTATTTAGTCTATGTATGTACATTATGTCTTGTCTGTTTGTAAAGAGTATGTACCATACTGTTACAGAAGAAGAATTTCTGATCTAAAACCACATTCACACTACGAGCGAGCGACTTCCGGCGACCTCCGTCTACGTGAGCGACAGCGACCGTTGGCGACAAGGTGGGCGCGACAAGGTGGGCACGTCAAGTGACGCGACAAAGTTGAGAATGCTTCAACTTTATGCAAATGAAGAGCGACTTTCTTGAGCGACAGCCAATAGGAGCACCAGTAGACCTCACGTGATCCTCTTTCAGCTCCTGCAGAGGCTGGTTGTATTCTCCATGCTGTAGACCTACACAGACCCGTGTTTGCAGCAGATAAATAGCTTGATCATCTTTGTAAATAAGCGTTTTATTTACTGATTCCATTTATATTTGGTATTTTCTCTGAACAATGTTAATATCACTGTAAACGTTACCCAAGCAAACTCAAGGTGGGAACGCCCACTATTGACTTCATACGCCACCCAGAGCGACAGGCAGCTACAAAATCGCTGCTAGTGTGAATGACGCATAAGTCTCACAATAAAGTTGCATCACATATCGTACCATAACAAACCACCCAACTTGCCTAGTTAGCCTAACTAAGCCTTTAAATTGCACTTTAAGATGAATAAAAAGTATATATTAATATATTAAAACTTTTCCGTCTATGTACCTACATTATGTCTTGTCTGTTTGAAAGGAGAATGCAACATGTCTGGCAATAAAGTGTCAAATCATATCGTCACAAACCACTATTAACCTAACTTGCATAATTAACCTAGTTAAGCCTTTAAATGTCACTTTAAGCTGAATACTAGCATCTTGAAATTTCACATGTGGGCTAATAATTTGATCTTCAACTGTGTGTTCAGGTACCCGAGGGCCTCTCTCGTTGTCTTTCTCCGCCTGCCGTCTCATCTGCTCTAGAGCCGCATGTGTGTTCAGATACAGCAGCATGGGGGTATCTTTGGACACATAAGCCACCTGTATTTACAGAAAAAAAAGTCATATTTGATTTTGTTACGTGAAATCAAACCTTACAATGTTTATTTTACTAGCGCACATTGTTATTCTTTAGGTAAACAATTCATGCAAGTTAATCTTCTGAAAAAAAAAAAAAGGTTTGCTTTGGTAATCTTCAATCCCAGTCTGAGCATCTGCTTCTGCATTTGGATAGGCTCCTTCTCTGATGATGTCAGTTTGACGCTTCAGCCACAATATTTTTAGCCACACCCCTCTTACCATTAGTTTGCATTTAGGCCACGCCCCCATTGGCCAGAAATGACAAGAAGCCATGCTTCCGCATTACAAAGTAAATGATTTGGATTGTTTTCCCCCTGGTGGGCATGGCCTTCATATAATAATAATAATAATAATAATAATAATAATAATAATAATAATAATAATAATAATAATAATAATTCCTTACATTTTTATAGCGCTTTTCTGGACACTCAAAGCGCTTTACACATTGGGGGGAATCTCCTCATCCACCACCAGTGTGCAGCATCCACCTGGATGACACGACGGCAGCCATATTGCGCCAGACTTACTCTTATTGAAGGACAACTTGGGATTATTAACGACCACAGAGAGTCAGGACCTCGATTTAATGTCTTATCCGAAAGATGGTGCTCACTGAGCAGTATAGAGTCCTCTTCACTATATTGGGGCGTTAGGACCCACACAGACTGCAGGTTGAGCGCCCCCTGCTGGCCTCACTAACATTACCGGCTAATTATGACATGTTGTGGTCTGTCTCTATGTGGGAATGATGCGCAAAAAGAAAGCCCCTACTCAATATTCTGAACTTTTAATTTTCAGTCTTTATGTTTCTGTAGTGCCATTACAAAATCACCAAGTTTAAGATCTGATTTCTTTAAAAATCAGTGATCTTCACAGCCTGACTGATATACAATATGATGTGGGTCTCAGACCGGACAAGATGCACTGCATTAAATTCCATTTTCCCCGCCATGTCCTTAAAATATGGAAATTTATTTTACCCCAGTATTTTCAATATAGTTTCTGCGCTAGCCTGCTGCTACTAGCGTCTATCATCTCGTTTTTCGCGTGAACAACTAAACGAATGCTTAAGTCTATTTAACTGATTGTATTTTAATCACATTACAACATCAATGCTGTAAAACAAACCGTATGAAAATGAAAATAATCACATTAACCTTTCACCGGAAGTTTATCATTGGCTGAAAAACACTAGCTGTGCATATAGCCTGTTAGAAGTACATCAACATACTGAAATAAAAGTCACCTCTCACCTCTGTTTTGCCTGAAAGCGCCACACCGCAGCCCTGCCAGGTAAACACAGCGATCTTAGAACCAGGCCCGAAAGTGTATTTCTTATTGCGGTTCAGCTCAGATCCGAATATCTCAGCTAAGCCAGACAGCAGCTCCAGCTGGACTCGTTCTCCTGCTTCCACCTCAAAGCGCAGTTCTGTCTCTTTATCCAGGTCGAATCTTGTGCCTGAAGAAGCAGTGCTGCCCGACGAGCTCAGGCCCTCCTCCACAGACTTTTCTGGAACTTCTGCCGTCATGACTGTGAAGGAGAATTATCAAAGATGAAAAGGGCTGTTTACATAACTGTATTCCTTTATTAAGCTGTCTTTAAAACCAGCAGATTCTACTATATATTTCACATGTCATGTATTTACTGTTATTCGAGAATCTGCTTAATAAAAATAAATAAATAAAAAAGATGAAAGGGCATCATAACATATGTAAACTATATATTTTTCCAACATACATAGTATAACGTGTCCTGTTTATTTAATTTTCATATGATAGAAGACAGTAAGGCTGCACAATACTGAGAACACATGCAATATTGTTTTTAAGTATTGTGATCATGATATTTCTTGTGATATAAAACGTCCAGAAACGCTATTTTTTATTAGCTATTTCTAAAACTCATTTACTTAATATTATACACAAATAAACAGGTAATAGATTTATCTGATCTAACTAAATCTAATTTAGGCTAAAAACAACAACAACAATGTCATAGTGTAAAAATGTAGACTATAAAACACTATGAATGACTGGAAAACTCCTCTCGACTTCCGCCATTAGTGTTTATTTTTTTTAGTTCACCTTTGGGGCACTCAATAGCCAATAGCAAAATAGCACCTACTGGGGACGCAGGTATAAAGATAGTGTAAAGCCCCATCTGATTTGTCAAATTCAGATAAACAACCAAATGCATTCAACACAAATTGTGGCACATAAAATAAATGTAATTTATTGCACCTCTCTGCGATATGGATAGTGCATTCTATTATCGCGATAATGGTAATTTGATATATTCGATTTATTTAGGACAACCACTAAAATGCTATTCAGCGTAACCATTTTATATACAGAGTGGGTGAATAGTAACTAAGCAATCTTTGATAGCTACAGAATTTGCAGTACTCACAATAAGGATGGTCTAAATTATATTGATTTGAACTCTTTAAATAATACAATTCAAATGAATTGGCTTAATAGACTTCTTAAAAATCCTACTTTTATTTGGAATCTTTTCCCTCAAGTGGTGTTTTCTCAGCTAGGTGGTATAAAATGTATCTTGATGTATAACTAATAGAGATGTACTCGCCAATCTGGCCGTTCTCATGAACCGATCACAGGTGTTTGTTTATGAGTTTGCAAGCAGAGGAAGACACACGTGTGCTCCCGTATATTATGCATAGCCTACAGCAGCCACAACACGTGAGGAGGTAAATGATGTGTGGTAGCGATCGATGCGCTCACGTCACAACAGCTAAAATATATACAGATGCGGTGTGACCTGTTTATACAGTCTATTGGCACGACTCGCGTGAGTGATGGTCTTGCAGCCAATGCAAATCAAGTGGTTTGAGCTGCTGTGATGCGAGCGGAGCGATCGCCCCTCTCTAGTGTCTCACCCAACCTTATGACCTCTCCCGGAAGCTCCGCGAGTCTCCTCCATATTCATACCAGCTCCGTGATCCCCAAAAATGTGTTAAAATACCCGGAAATTATGGCGATGAGAGTGAATGAGCAAGACAACAGATCGCGATGAAGAATTAGAATCGGTACTCAGTATCGGCCGATCACCATGACAAGGAATCGGTACTCGATAGCACCTGCAAAAATCCTGACGAGAGCATCTCTAGTAACTATGATATTCAAAAACGTCCCATCAAACTATCAAGTTTCCACAAATGATAAGAGCTCTGTTCTTCGAAAATACTGTCTCTACCCCCTCTGCTATATCCCACTGGAACAGTCAAATTGATCATTTAAACTGGGAAAATATATGGTCCATACAGCAAAAGTTTCATTCATTCATTTTCATTTCGGCTTAGTCCCTTTATTAATCCGGGGTCGCCACAGCGGAATGAACCAACTTATCCAGCATATGTTTTACGCAGCGGATGCCCTTCCAGCTGCAACCCATCTCTGGGAAACATCCATACACACCCATTCACACTCATACACTATGGACAATTTAGCTTACCCAATTCACCTATACCGCATGTCTTTGGACTTGTGGGGGAAACCGGAGCACCCGGAGGAAACCCACGCCAACACAGGGAGAACATGCAAACTCCACACAGAAACGCCAACTGACCCAGCCGAGGCTCGAACCAGCGACCTTCTTGCTGTGAGGCGAACGTGCTACCCACTGCGCCACTGTGAGGCCTTCCTTACTAATAAGGTAAAGTAAATATTTTTTTAATTATTACATAACATTTACCCTGTCGAAAACTTCCTAAAGAAACGATTTGGATCAGATTTTGACACAAATTGCTCCTTTTGTCAGAATAACATTGAAACACTTGTTTTGGTCATGCAACTGTGTGCCAATTTTGGCAAGATATTAATTTATTCATCTCAAATATTATTTTACAGAACTTTTCTGTTAATCAAAAAGTAATTATTTATTTAATTTTTAATACAAATTCTAATGTCTGTTTTATAATAAACCTTCTTTTTTATGTAGATTTTATATTCATAAATGTACATTTTCAAATTGCAAACCCATTTTTATAGCATTTATGTAAGAGATTAAAAATTACTTACAATTCCAGATTCACTTAACAAGAAAGCACTTAAGCCGTATACAATTTGCACCAATTTTAATATGTATAATCTATTAAATCTCAAAATCGCTGGTATCTTTTTTTATTTTGCTCTCTTCACTCTCAATTTCTTCATCTATTACATCTATCCTCAGATGAGTTAAGCTATTGATATTTCTTTGTTTTGATTTCTGTTGTTTTTGCTCGTTTTTTTTCTTTATTGGTACCATTGTAAATAATATAATGACTATTATTGTAAATGGTAGGTACCAAATGTATCTATGTGTTATACAATACGTTAAAAAAAAACAAGCTTGCAGTATGCAAGGAGGATGAGGATGAAAACTCTAATAAATAGGTTATATAATAAATAGGATTCAATATTTTCCATGCCAATATTTGAAAGATTGACTTTATCACTCATTTTTATTGCCTATTACTTTTGATCCACCCTGTACGTATCAGAATCAGAATCAGAATCAGAAAGAGCTTTATTGCCAGGTATGTTCACACATACGAGGAATTTGCTTTGGTGACAGAAGCTTCTACAGTGCAACAGAATTACAGAGACAGGACAAAAAACAGATCATAAATATATTTTAAAAATGCATGCATGTAAAAATGTAAGCATGCATGTAAACAATATTGTCAGACATATTTAAAAAATAATAATTATTTGATAATTGACCAATTAAAACACAAAAAGCTTCTTCTACTTTGTCCAAAAATAAGATTACTAATTGTTTTAGATATTTTTTAATGAATAAGATTACAGATCAGAGTATATAAGACAAAACGTATATGCTCTGAAAGGCGGTTGTACATTATATACCATATATTACCATATTTTAAAATGCTATTTTCACAAAAGTCTTTGGAAACATTAAAGTAGCCATTTTAGAATTTTTGGGTAAATATAATGTGACGTAACGTTAGACACTTAAATGGCTCGTCTCGTTTTTGATCATATTCACTTGCCAGCGCAATGCTTGTACTTTAAACAGTGAGAAAATAGCAAATTGTTGTATTGTACCTGTGTGAAGTCGTCCAATCGGTGATCTATCCTGGGATATACTGTTTTATTTGAAGCCGATAAAGTAATGCGATGTGTTAGCTTGTTACCATTAACGTTAGCCCGCTGAATAAACCGACGGTCATATGACTTAGCGAGTACTATTATCTAACATATCATAACATGACTAGAGTCTTTTAAATAACCAATATTTAAAGTTCCTTTGTATTTACAAATAATCAGTACTTTCCCAACATCGGCGCGGTGCGACTGTCAAACCACGCCACCGTGATGACGTCGTGTCGCTTGTAGATGACGTCGTGTTACGGTTGACCAATAAACGAAGATCTTCTCCACATGCAGTTGATTCTGTAAATATTGGTTATTTTACTGTATTTTGACTCAAAGGGCTGAACTATATTATCGCTGTGACTAATATAAATATAATCTCTATAATCTGATTGCTTGTTTAACTATTCAAACATTTGTTAAGGTATTTTATTGACTTATTAAATGTATAAAATGTAAGTTTATATCTTGACTGATTCTCAAAGGAATCTTTGGTTTTTAGTGAAGCGATGACAGATAGACAGACAGATAGATAGACAGACAGACAGATGGATAGATAGATAGACATATAGACAGATATATAGATAGATAGATAGATAGATAGGCAGACAGACAGATAGACAGATAGATAGATACATAGACAGACATACAGAAAGACAGACAGACAGATAGATAGACAGACAGACAGACAGACAGAGAAATAGATAGACAGACAGACATATAGATAGATAGATAAACAGACAGACAGAAAGATAGATAGATAGATAGACAGACAGACATATAGATACATAGACAGACAAACAGACAGACAGCTAGACAGACAGATAGCAGACAGACAGATAGATAGACAGACAGATACATAGATAGGTAGATGATACATAGATAGGTAGATAGACAGACAGAGAGATATAGATAGATAGATAGATAGATACAGATAGACAGACAGACAGATAGAAAGATACAGACACACAGACAGACAGAGACAGACAGACAGATAGATAGACAGAAAGACAGACAGATAGAAAGATACATAGACACACACAGACAGAGACAGACAGACAGATAGATAGATAGATAGATAGACAGATAGATAGAGATGATATAAATGTGCTAAATAAGAAACTAAACTAAAAATCTAGATTTTAATAGGGAAAAAACAGAGAAATCTTTCAGAACACGTGATGTTAATAATAATAATACCTTTTATTTATAGGCGCCTTTCAAAGCACTCAAGGACACATTACAATGTCACAGGCACATCATAAAATACAAGACAGAAGAATAATAAACATAATATTAAACCAGAAAATCATTAAAAGCAATCCTGAACAGAAAGGTTTTTACCTGGGATTTAAAATTGGAAATAGAGTCCATCTGACGAATGTCTAACAGCAGGGAACTCCATAACTGTGGTGCTATGATGCTTAAAGCCCTGCCGCTAAATGACTTCATCTTTAAACGTGGAACTGATAACAGTTCAGCCGCAGAAGATCTCAGTGAGCGCAGAGGAGTGTACCAGTGAAGATCAGAGAGGTAATCGGGGGCAAGGTTGTGTAGAGCTTTGTAAGTTAATAGAATTTTATATTGTACACGATAAAGAACAGGAAGCCAATGCAAGTGAAAGAGGATTGGGGATATGTGTTCAGAAGCACGCGAGCGGGTGACTACCCTAGCTGCTGAGTTCTGGATTAACTGTAATCTGTGAATAGGAGAGAATATAGTGGTTTTGTTATAAAAGCAACATTTAGAAATGACGTGAGCCTGTTTTTAATGTGTTTTGTTCTTAAATCTGAAGTTTAACATCATGTTTATTCTTTGTAAGAGTATTAATGATCTCAAAAATGACTGATCAGGTTTATAATTGAATAATTTCAATTAAATTATGCATTTATTAGCTTTCATTTAGTTTTTTTTATTACAGTACAGATAGCCTCATCATATCTGTTTAGTATAACTTGCATTATTTAATAAAAATACACATTATGATGATCCTATTATATCAGGTATGCAGTTTTTATTGTTTTATGAATTAAAATATATTGATTTTGATGGCATATACATACATAAATGTAAAAATGTACAATTTTAATTAAAATAAACAGTTGAAGACAAAAAAATATCAGCCCTCCTATGAAATTTGTCTTATTTTTTAAAGTGTTAAAAATGAATAAACATCATTACCTAGATTGTGTTGTTATTAGATCAGTATTACTTTGAAACCTTTTGGTTTTGTATAGCAGCTTGCATGCAGTGTCACACATTAAATAAATAATAAATCAGAGAGAGATTAATTGACAGGCTCATAATAACAATATTGTGCCTGTTTGTTACTGCAGTATATTGTATTACTGAATACCAGCATGTCTGGTGTAATCACATGAAAGACAAATTGTATATTAATGTTTTAATACTCTTTATTTTGATTTTATTCAGACAATATTCAAGTCAATTTAATCCCAGAATATTTGCATAATAAAAATAACACGTCTCATTTACAGTTTAAAGAAAACTTTATTGTCAAAGCGAGATGGTGTCTGCCGTAAGCAGTAAGTGCTGTGTGTTAAGACTCAATCGACTGATGGGATCATGCTTTCAACAGCTGGAATGACAAACCGCAGCCTTATATCAGGCCATAAATCCATCATATTTATCCAAAGGTGCTGTTGTTCCAGGCCACATTGGCTGGATCCATGTCAACAAAGTTTATATAGATCCTAAGAAAAAGAAAAACACAAGACAGTTTTATTAAACACACAAATCACTGCATTTGCTACATGCAAAACAACCCATATCAATTCCCACATTAAAAAATACTATAGTAAATACTGTACCATACTGTATACTGTATATGATACAGTATTTAAAGCAGGTGTTAATCAATGCTACAGCATGCTGTATATTATACTACTATAGTAAACTGTAATAATAAATACTGTAGTATACCTTAGTTTTTACTACATTAAACAGTGGTGTATTGTAGCATAATATACTCTATAGTTAAAAGCTGTGTCTCATTTCAGAGGCTGCATTCTTCGAAGAATGCATTCGAAGGGCGATCTATCTATCTATCTATATTTTATCTATCTATCTATCTATATTTTATCTATCTATCTATCTATCTTTTATCTATCTATCTATCTATCTATCTATATTTTATCTATCTCTATCTATCTATCTATATTTTATCTATCTATCTATCTATATTTTATCTATCTATCTATCTATCTTTTATCTATCTCTATCTATCTATCTATATTTTATCTATCTATCTATCTATCTATCTATCTATCTATCTATCTATCTAT
>CAIGQW010055024.1:21016097-21028121 GCA_903798125.1 Danio choprae | reverse complement strand
AGATAGATAGATAGATAGATAGATAGATAGATAGATAGATAGAAAGAATGGTAGACAGACAGATACATAGATAGACAGACAGACAGAAAGACAGATATATAGAATGCTAGACAGACAGACAGATAGACAGATAGATAGATAGATCCTGTTTATTAAATCTGAACTATAGATATAGAACTATAAGTTGTATATAGGCAGTACCTGAACATAATACGTGCCCTTAGACTGCGCATACAGCATGAGGAAACTGTAGTCAAGATTCTGCTTGGTCCTCCATCTGTGAACAGCAGATACTTCACATTAAGCCCATCGATTTGCAATTACTTACAGCATTTGCACAACTCATCACAGGTAAATGTCTCACTTGACTCGCTCCTTGGGATCCCCAAAAGTTTCCTTCAGATTATTGAAGTTTGGGTAAAAGTGAGGAGACGGAGAGATCACCTCAATCACTCCAGAACTGACGGCATCTGGGAGACTGAACAGGACTGTGAGTTTGTAGAAATACGCAAATATCTCTAACAAAGCGTATGAGTAATTAATAATGAGACACTCACTTGTCCTGTACACTCTGTACAACAGAATTCACAAACTCTGGATTAGTCTAAGAGGAAAACAAACATACATGTCAATGACAAAATGTAGTTACATTTTAATTAAACACTACTGTTGTAAAGTTTGGGAGCAATTGATAATTTTATTCAGCAAGAATGGATTATATTCATTTTTAAATGTTAAATTTGTAATGTTACAGAACATTAAAGACTAGAGCATGGGTTCTCAATCTTGGTCCTGGAGGGCCGGTGTCCTGCAGATTTTAGCTCCAACCCCAATCAGACATACTTGGGCTAGCTAATCAAGCTTTTATTAGGCTTTCTAGAAACATCCTTGCAGGTGTGTTGAGGCAAGTTGGAGCTAAAATCTGCAGTACACTGGACCTCCAAGGCCGTGTGTGAATCCGAGTGTATGGGTGCTTTCCAGTGATGGGTTGCAGCTGGAAGGGCATCTGCTGCATATGCTGGATAAGTTGGCGGTTCATTCCGCTGTGGCGACCCCTGCACTAGAGCAATGATGCTAATCAGCTTAGAATGACAGGAATAAATTATAATAATAATTCAAATAAATGAAACGCATGCAAAATAAAAGTTTGTTTTGACATATTTAAGTGTGTGCACTGTTTATATTTATTATGTATATATAAATATACACATGCATGCATATATGAGAAAATCGTTAGCTATAGATATTGCCTCACAGCAAGAAGGTCGCTGGTTCAAGCCTCGGCTGGGTCAGTTGGCATTTCTGTGTGGAGTTTGCATGTTCTCCCTGTGTTGGCGTGGGTTTCCTCCGGGTGCTCCGGTTTCCCCCACAGTCCAAACACATGCGCTTTAGGTGAATTGGGTAAGCTAAATTGTCCATAGTGTATGTGTGTGAATGAGAGTGTATGGGTGCTTTCCAGTGATGTGTTGCAGCTGGAAGGGCATCCGCTATGAAACACATATGCTGGATAAGTTGGTGGTTCATTCCGCTGTGGCAACTCCTGATTAATAAACGGACTAAGCCGAAAAGAAAATGAATGAATGTTTATTTAACTATGTAACAAAATTGTTTAGCATATTTATGTTTCTATGTATGTTTGTGTATCACGTATATATAATAAATATATACAATACACACACACGTCAAAACAAACTTATTCATCAAAATTATATTGGGATTAGTCTTTGCCCAGCACTAAAATAAATGCATTTTTAAACAATGTTTTACATATTGTTTGTCATTTTAAACTAATAATATTTCACAATATTACATTATTACAATATTACATTACAATATTATTATGTATGATCAAATAAATGCCACATTAATAAGCACAACAGGCCCCTTTTCTAAAACATTTCATTCAACCAACCCCAAACTTTTTTAACAGTAGTGCGTAATGTAAATAATAATAGGCTGAATTCATTCAAAAACAGGAACAGAGAAGAATCTGAAGAACCAGTCAAAGATAAAGAAAGTGCACCATAAAGGAGAGGAACAGAGATAAAACCAGCAGACACAAAGAATTAGCAATTTGAGAGTCTAAGAACTAATTAAGTCCCATTCACGCTAATAACAATATTATGAAGATAATTATAAAGTATAATTACAATTATATAATTACATATAATAAACTATATTATGATGACGGCACAGCAAGAAGGTCGCTGGTTTGAGTCCCAGCTGGGCCAGTTGGCATTTCTGTGTGGAGTTTGCATGTTCTCCCTGTGTTGGCGTGGGTTTCCTCTGGGTGCTCCGGTTTCCCCCACAGTCCAGACACATAGGCTATAGCTGAATTGGGTGAACTAAATTGACCGCAGTGTATGTGTGAATGTGAGAGTGTATGGGTGTTTCTCAGAACTGGGTTGCATCTGGAAGGGCATCCGCTGCGTAAAACATATGACGGAATAGTTGGAAGTTCATTCCGCAGTGGCGACCTCTGATAAATAAGGGACTAAGCCAAAGGAAAATGAATGGATGAACTATATTAATGGCCACACCAGCAGATGATATGTGGACCACAAAACCAGTTTTATGTTGCATATGTTTGTAGGAATATCTACAAATACATTGCATTTATCAAAATGATACGTTTCAATTTAAGTAAAAAATCACGGGAATGTTAAGTACAGATCATGCTCCTTGAAGACATTTGGTAAATTTCCTACGTATCACACTATTTGTGTCTTTCCTTAATTTTTATTATTCTATTTAAACATGTTTGAACACATTTTTAATTTGTTTTTAATTTCATTCATTCATTCATTCATTTTCATTTCGGCTTAGTCCCTTTATTATTAATCTGGGGTCGCCACAGCGGAATGAACCGCCAACTTATCCAGCATATGTTTTCCGCAGCGGATGCCCTTCCAGCCGCAACCCATCACTGGGAATGTTTTTAATTTCTTATTTGTTTATTTTTTTCTTGTTTATGTAAAGCATTGGGGGTGACACGGTGGCGCAGTGGGTAGCACAATCGTCTCACAGCAAGAAGGTCACTGGTTCGAGCCTCGGCTGGGTCGAGGGTGTATGAGTGTTTCCAAGTGATGCGCTGCAAATGGAAGGGCATCCACTGTGTAAAACATATGCTGGATAAGTTGGTGGTTCATTCCGCTGTGACGACCCCAGATTAATAAAGGGACTAAGCCGAAAAGAAAATAATGAGGGTAGCACAGTGGCGCAGTGGGTAGCATAATCGCCTCACAGCAAGAAGGTCACTGGTTCAAGCCCAGGCTGGGTCAATTGGCATTTCTGTGTGGAGTTTGCATGTTCTCCCCGTGATTGCATGGGTTTCCCCCACAATTCCAAAGATATGCGGTGTAGGTGAATTGGGTAAGCTAAATTGTCCATAGTGTATGAGTGTGAATGGGTGTGTATAGATGTGTCCCTGTGATGGGTGGCAGCTGGAAGGGCATCTGCTGTGTAAAACATATGCTTGATAAATTGGCGGTTCATTCCGCTGTTGCGACCCCAGATTAATAAAGGAACTAAGCCAAAAAGAAAATGAATAATTGAATGAAAATGAATGAATGAATAATATGCATTGGGGGTGACACGGTGGCTTAGTGGTTAGCACAATCACCTCACAGCAATAAGGTCGCTGGTTCGAGTCTCGGCTGGGTCAGTTGGCATTTCTGTGTGGAGTTTGCATGTTCTCCCCGTGTTGACGTGGGTTTCCTCCGGGTGCTCCGGTTTCCCCCACAAGTCCAAACACATGCGCTATAGGTGAATTGAAGAAACTAAATTGGTCGTAGTGTATGAGTGTGTGTGAATCCAAGTGTATGGATGTTTCCCAGTACTGGGTTTCAGCTGGAAGGGCATCCGCTGTGTAAAACATATGCTGGAATAGTTGGCGGTTCATTCCGCAGCGGCGACCCCTGAAAAATTAGGAACTAAGCTGAAGCAGAATGAATAAATGAATGAATGTATCTTAACAAACCATGAAAATTGTATTTATTCATCAGCTTTTTAATAATTGTCCCAAATTTTGTTTATCTGTTTTCATACTTTAAAAAGAAAAAAGCTTAAATAAGAACTATTACAAAAAAATACAGAAAGTGACCATGAAAGCCAAGCAAACAGAGAGGTTAAAAGGATATTACACTGATGTAATATCATAAACCCACGCAAACCTTTCCAGAGCAATAAAAGAGATAAAGCCAGAAGTGATTTGAGAGAGCAAAGAGCACAAGGGTTCAAAAGTTACCTCAGCAACAAAGACTACAATGACAATATCTTTCTTCTGTGCAGTGGAAAGGTCAAAAAGCAGAGATTGGAGTGTGTTCACTAGATAACTCTGTTTCTGCCTGTGAACGGTGGGCACGCCGAACACCATAGACACTGTGTGAACAGTTAATACTGAGTGTCAGCTTGTCTTCCTATGGTGATTGCATTACAGTGTTCAAATAAAGTCAAATAACATCATGGTGCAAATGCAGTATATATATATATATATATCCATGAAATATATATATAAAACATTAGATTTGCAGGGCTTGCAATGCATTCAGAAGTTAATATGCATGATATATTTGCTTGTGTTCATCATCATATTAATTAATTAATATTATGATGATCATGACAACTTGACATTACCAGGACAATAAAAATGGTCATAAATCTGTCAACATGATTGTCATGAGAAATTATTATTGTGTCATGAATATATTTCTGATCATGTTTTCAGAGGAACAAGCTGTATTTGTCATTAAATGCATCATTAAGAATATCATTACTGTAATGTTAAGTTGTCATGACAAAGACAAAAACAGGTTGTGAAGTATTATGTTCATGTCAAGTTTGACAAACAATGTCATCTTTGCATTTAAAAATGTCATAACTGATTGAATGACACTTAATGACTGTTGTTATAAGCATGCATAAAATCTCTTTGAGTCATGTCATGATTATGAAGGTTTCATGAACACTCCTTCAAGTAAAGTGTTACCCATTATTGCAACACCTCTATTCTCAAGCTGTCTGAAACACTCGGACTGAATTCTGCTTTATACAAAGCCCTGCCTTCAATAAAGCCTAGAGAGCTCTGATTGGCCAGCTGAACCCAGTGTGTTGTGATTGGCCAACAGCTGAAGGGCTTTTGTGTAAGACTAAAGGGCTTTATTCTGTGAAAACAACCAGCTGGATGTACTTTATCCTGTTTACTGCCACAAAAGTAGACAGTTTGACCCAGCATTGGTCTGAGCTGCAATATTTTATTATAGGGTATATACAGGAACCAGAGAGTGAAATTCAATAAGTTTTTACACCTTTTTAAGACTCTTTCCATACATTTTAAAACCTCATTGCCCCTTTAGGTTTCAACCTGTAACTTTGGCGACATTTGAACTTACAGTATACTGATTGTAGGAAACTAATCCTAAACTAATACATTATTCATTCATTCATTTATTTTCCTTCGTCTTAGTCTATATTTCAGAGGTCGCCGCAGCGGAATGAACCACCAACTATTCCAGCATATGTTTTACGCAGCGGAAACACCTACACACACTCACATTCACACACACACACTCATACACTATGGCCAATTTAGTTTATTCAATTCACCTATAGCGCATGTCTTTGGACTGTGGGGGAAACCGGAGCACCCGGAGGAAACCCACGCCAACACGGGAGAACATGCAAACTCCACGCAGAAATGCCAACTGACCCAGCTGGGACTCGAACCAGCGACCTTCTTGCTGTGAGGCAATTGTGCTACCCACAAAGTCCAAAGTCCAAAGACATGCGCTATAGGTGAATTGGGTAAGCTAAATTGTCTGTTGTGTATGTATGTGAATGAGTGTGTACGTTTCCCAGTGATGGGTTGTAGCTGGAAGGGCATCCGCTGCGCAAAACATATGCTAGATACGTTGGCGGTTCATTCCGCTGTGGCGACCCCTGATTAATAAAGGGACTAAGCCGAAAAGAAAATGAATGAATTTTCACGAGTGTTGGGGGTAGCGCACTACAAGTAACGCGAGTTCTTAAAGAGATCAAGCCTCAGGCAGGTATGAAAAAAAACCTCAAAAGTAACGTAATGCATTACTTTAGGTAACGCAACTAGTTATGTTTTTGTGCAGTAATTTAATATTATAATGCATTACTTTCAAAAGTAACTTTCCCCAACACTGATTTTCACTAATGGTCACAATGATTATAGTACCCAGAACCTGTTATTAGAATAACATATCTTGGAATGATCTGATTGACCAATCAGAATCAAGCATTCCAGAGAGTTGTGTAATGAATATGTATGTACATGTAAATTTTGGAAGCTGCAATAGTTGTTATGGTAAGGTTTAGCCAATACATTACAAAAATGCTTTTCTCACTTGGAGTTTTTGTCTTGTTTCTAGTCCAAATATCTCAAAATTCTTAAATCAAGAAGCATTTTTTTAAGACAAGCAACAAATATTGTCTTGTTTTCAGAAATAATATGTCAAAACTAAGTGAGTTTTCCATAAAACAAGCAAAATAATCTCGTTTTCGCTTTGAAATAACATTATTTAGCTTGTTTAAAAAAATAAAATCACTTTATTTTTACATATAATTTCTGAAAACAAGACAATATTTGTTGCTTGTCTAAAAAATGCTTCTTGATTTAAGAATTTTTAGATATTTGGACAAGAAACAAGACCAAAACTCTAAGTAAGACAACATTTGTGCAGTAAGAAAGCATTTTTTGCAGTGTACAAATCAGCTAGCACTTAAAAACTGCATCAGAAATGTATTTCTAACACACTCTGAAGTGCATACAAACTGTTTATTGCTGTGGATTTATTAAATGCAATAATTCAGAACCAACTTTTTAAGCACAACGACAGCAAAATGTTTCACAGTGGTGAGTTTTTGCATTAAAACACACCACAGCATGTCTACATAACGATGACAACACTACAATTCAAGGAAACCTCACCTTCTTTCTTTGCATATGCCTTTAAGGGATTATGCTAATATTTCAAATGCTGATGTAAATGTTTTGGGGAACAATAGACACAGGTCAGTGTGTTTAAGGCAAGTCTGTTCTATCTTAAATCTCTTTTGAGGAAAAAGATGCAAGGAACAAGATAAAAATGACAATGCATCATGCCTTCTTTAACACAATATGTCAAATTTCTGCATTGCAAGCACTGCAAAACAAAACAAAACTGAATAAAACAAACACAAAAATGCAAATGTTTGACAGACCTCCCTTGCGTCGTCTGCCCAGGTGAACGATGGGTTTTAGACTGTCCTTGTGCTCTTTCAGGTGAGGTAAATACACCAGCGCATTCGGCTGCGATGGCAAAAGCAGCCGAAGGACTCGCTCTTCTAATATAGCTGAAAGGCAGATAAAACAAATAAGACACACAAATATGACAGAAAGAGTAGTGATTGTACTAATTGGCTATTAACATGACATTTTCAGCAAACATTTTTTTTACTTTATATACAGTTTAAGACCAAATTATTAGTCCTATTTTTTTCCTTTTCAAATATTTCCCAAATGATGTTTAACGGAGCAAGGAATTTTTCACAGTATTTCCTATAATATTTTTTCTTCTGGCGAATGTCTTGTTTGTTTTATTTCGGCTTGAATAAAAGCAGTTTTTATTTTTTTTTAAAGCCATTTTAGGCAAGGCAAGTTTATTTATATAGCACATTTCATACACAGTGGCAATTCAAAGTGCTTTACATAAACAGTAATAAAAGAGAGAAGCATAAGAAAATAAAAACAAATAATATGAAAACAGATAAAAACAGATTAAAATGTGTTAAAACAGGTTATAAAAGAATGAAAACGAAAAGAAAGACATAATATTGCGATCTGTGGGACGTAGCACAGTGCTCATTCAGTAAAGGCACAGCTACACAGATGTGTTTTCAGTCTGGATGTGAATGTATCTAATGTTGGAGCACATCTGATCATTTCTGGAAGCTGATTCCAGCAGCGGGGGGCGCTGTTAGTAGCTGAAGGCCGATTCACCCTGCTTTGACTGAACTCTTGGAATTTCTAGTTTATATGATCCTAAAGATCTGAGTGATCTATTAGGTTTGTATTCAGTGACCATATCTGTAATGTATTGAGGTCCTAGGCCATTTAGTGATTTATAGACAAGTAATATTTTAAAATCTATTCTGAATGTAACTGGGAGCCAGTGTAAAGACCTGAGGACCGGCGTGATGTGCTCTGCTTTTCTGCTTCTGGTCAGAATCCTGGCCGCAGCGTTCTGGATGAGCTGCAACTGTCTGACTGTCTTTTTGAGAAGGCCAGTGAGGAGGCTGTTACAGTAATCCACCCTGCTGCTGATAAAAGCATGAACAAGTTTCTCACTGGAAGTTTCTAAATCAAGTCCTCACTGGAAACAAAGCATCTAATTCTTGCAATGTTTTTGAGATGATAGTATGCTGATTTAGTTACTACTGTGACATGACAACTGAAACTCAGATCTGACTCCAGAATCACACCAAGATTCTTGACCTTATTTTTTGTTGTTTGACCCTTAGAGCCAAAGTACACATTCACCTTATGCAATCTCTGTTCCCAAATGCAATGACTTCAGTTTTCTCTTTGTTTAACTGAAGAAGGTTTTGGCACATCCAACTGTTCATTTTATCAATGCATTGGCAGAGGGTGTCAATGGGGCTGTAGTCATTAGGCAGTAAGGCTAAGTAGGTCTGAGTGTCATCAGCATAGCTGTGGTAGGAGATTTGGTTCTTTCTCATTATTTGGCTGAGTAGGAGCATATATAGCTTGAACAGGAGAGGTGCCAGAATTGAGCCTTGTGGGTCAATATTATTACCCCCCCTTAAGCAATATTTGTTTTGGATTGTCTACAGAACAAACCACTGTTATACAATGACTTGCCTAATTAAATGTCACTTTAAGCTGAATACTAGCATCATGGTAAAGATAAAATAAATCAATTATTAAAACTATTATGTTTAGAAATGTGGAAAATGTGCTCTGGTTTCCCCCCAGTCCAAAGACATGCACTTTAGGTGAATTGAATTAACAAAATTATGTGTGATTATGTGTGTGACTGAGTGTGTATGGATGTTTTCCAGTACTGGGATGCAGCTGGAAGGGCATCCGCTGAGTAAAACATATGCCAGAATAGTTACCGGGCCATTCCACTGTGGCGACCTCTGAAATAGAGACTAAGCCGAAGGAAATGAATGAATGAATGTATGCATGTATGTGTGCATATGTGTAGGTGTATATTGTTGTGAGTTCTTTTTTCTTCTTCTCTTTCAATGCCGTGGTTGTGGTAGGGCAGGGGTAATGTACTGCTTTAAATTGTAAATGCAAAAACTCAATAAATAAGTATTTAAAAATTAAATAATAAAAATGTAAATGTGCAAATTACACTGTGAATGCAGCCCTGGTGAGCTTTACTGACCTGAGGAGTTGCTGATAGTGAGATTAGACTGAGCAATGCTGCGGTTTTGTAGATGACCCAGCACCTTCAGCAGCTCCTGTGATAAAACCTCGCCGTGCTGCTCTGCTCGCAGTAGCCGCTCATAGACCTCATGCAGCTGCGATGGCACATTGTCTGGAAAACAGAGCAAAAATGCATAATTCACAGCATAATCCTCACTACTCGTGAGGACTTTAGAAGGGCTAATTTTACACTAACTTTGAGTAGTATTTAGACCAGATACTTTTACTCGCACTACATTTTTTGGCAAAGTAATGTTACTTTTACTGGAGTATGCTTTTACAGTACTCCTTCCACCACCGAACATGAAGGCTATCACGATAAGTTACTGTCCAGGTGGCACGGTGGCTCAGTAGTTAGCACTGTCGCCTCACAGCAAGAAGGTCACTGGTTCAAGTCCCGGCTAGCCCAGTGGGCATTTCTGTGTATAGTTTGCATGTTCTCCCCGTGTTGGCGTGGGTTTCCTCCGGGTGCTCCGGTTTCCCCCACAGTCCAAAGACATGCGGTATAGGTGAATTGAATAAACTAAATTGGCCGTAGTGTATGAGTGTGTGTGTGAAAGTGAGTGTGTGTAGGTAACATATGCTGGAATAGTTGGTGGTTCATTCCGCTGCGGCGACCTCTGAAATATAGACTAAGATGAAGGAAAATAAATGAATGAATGAATAATGTATTAGTTTAGGATTAGTTTCCTACAATCAGTATACTGTAAGTTCAAATGTCGCCAATGTTACTGGTTGAAACCTAAAGGGGCAATGAGGTTTTAAAATGTATGGAAAGAGTCTTAAAAAGGTGTAAAAACTTATTGAATTTCACTCTCTGGTTCCTGTATATACCCTATAATAAAATATTGCAGCTCAGACCAATGCTGGGTCAAACTGTCTACTTTTGTGGCAGTAAACAGGATAAAGTACATCCAGCTGGTTGTCTTCACAGAATAAAGCCCTTTAGTCTTACACAAAAGCCCTTCAGCTGTTGGCCAATCACAACACACTGGGTTCAGCTGGCCAATCAGAGCTCTCTAGGCTTTATTGAAGGCGGGGCTTTGTATAAAGCAGAATTCAGTCCGAGTGTTTCAGACAGCTTGAGAATAGAGGTGTTGCAATAATGGGTAACACTTTACTTGAAGGAGTGTTCATAAACCCTTCATAATCATGACATGACTCAAAGAGATTTTATGCATGCTTATAACAACAGTCGTTAAGTGTCATTCAATCAGTTATGACATTTTTAAATGCAAAGATGACATTGTTTCACAGTCCAAACACATGCACTATAGTGAATTGGATGAACTAAACTGGCCGTAGAGAGTGTGTGTGTGTGTGTGAATGTGAGTGTGTATGGGTGTTTCCCAGTACTGGGTTGCGGCTGGAAGGGCATCCACTGCGTAAAACTTATGCCGGAATAGTTGGAGGTTCATTCCGCGGTGGTGACCCCTAATAAATAAGTGACTAAGCCAAAGGAAAATGAATGGAGGAATGAATGTTTCATTTATTGTGTTTATAGTCAAAGTAAAATTACTTTGACATTTATATATATGGACGCGCAGTGGCGCAGTGGGTAGCGCTGTCGCCTCAAGAAGATCGCTGGTTCATACACAGGCTGGGTCAGCTGGCATTTCTGTGTTGAGTTTGCATGTTCTCCCTGTCTTGGTGTGGATTTTCTCTGGGTGCTTCGGTTTCCCCCACAGTCCAAAGACTTGCACTATAAGTGAATTAGGTAAGCTAAATTGTCCGTAGTGCATGTATGTGAATGAATGTGTATGGGTGTTTTCCAGTGATGGGTTGCAGCTGGAAGGGCATCCGCTGTGTAAAACATATGCTGGATAAGTTGGTTGTTCATTCCGCTGTGGCGACCCCAGATTAATAAAGAGACTAAGCCGAAAAGAAAATGAATGAACGAATGACATTTATATATGCGTTTAAGAACTGACTCAGTGTGTGTTCGTAGTTTGCTCCTGTTTTCAGTGTACAACAAACAACTTTAGTAAACAGTTTGTTTCATCTTGATTTGAGTTTCCAGTTATCATTATTTGCTGCTAAGAAAAAAAAGACAACATATGGGTGCATAATAAACTATTTAATGTGTTCTCACATTAAATTAATCTCACATTAATTGTAAATGTATGGTCCATGAATGGCAAATAATTAAATTTGGACTAAAAAAGCACCCTTAAATGAAAATGGCTCTCATGTAAACAACATTAATAATTTGCATGGTATAAAGTGAAGTAATTTGCAGAGCGTACTCACTAAGTACCTAGAAGCACTACTTTTTAATGGACAAATAAGTACTTTTACTTGAGTATTTCTTATTCTTCTCCTTCCACATAATGTTGACACTTTAAACTGCTTTCTTTGGCTTTCTGCAAACTAAAAATATTCCAAACACAGGCTATGCTCTGTAGTGTTATCTTATAAGGAAGTTTTGTGGGGTTTATACACATTTGTTTGAATTACAGAAGTTCCTCTATGGCTCGTTGCATATGTTGTTGTTTGTTGCCATGTAGTTTGGGTACACACACACACACACACACACACACACACACACACACACACACACA
>CAIGQW010055024.1:20991874-21003625 GCA_903798125.1 Danio choprae | reverse complement strand
TAATTAATAAAGGGACTAAGCCGAAAAGAAAATGAATAAATGAATGAATAAATTAATTCTCTTTTCCTTCAATAATAAAAAATAAATAAAAATACCGCAATAAATACAAATACAAAAAAACCTCACTTGGGATATATTTGAAAAAATGTAAATGAATAAAATAAAAAATATATATAATTTTATATATGAAAAATGCACTTACGCTTTTGTAGTCGTCCTGCAGGCTCTGTGGTTTTGTGAGTTCATCACAGTCTGGCAGAGTCCCGAACAGACCCAGAGCAGCAAAAACCATAAAAGCAGACATTATAGCAGAAATATGATTTACAAAAATGATACCACGACTCCAGAGGAAACAAGAGCTTTATATAGAACTGCTTATCACATATCAGCAAATGGATTTTCTGAAGTGATGCAACAGTTGTTGTTTTTGCCCATGCAATGCCAGTAAAGTGAAATGAATGAAGTGGAGCAGGAAATTCCTGAGGTGACGCAACATGGCAATAAAATAATGGCTTATTTTTCTTTTTATTGGTGTAGTTTTGGCGGCACGGTGGCTCAGTGGTTAGCACTGTCGCCTCACAGAAGATCGCTGGTTCGAGTCCCGGCTGGGTCAGTTGGCATTTCTGTGTGGAGTTTGCATGTTCTCCCTGTGTTTGCATGGGTTTCCTGCGGGTGCTCCACAGGAACACATGTCCAAACACATGCGCCATAGTTGCATTGGATGAACTAAATTGGCTGTAGTGTGTGAATATGAGAGTGTATGGGTGTTTCCCAGTACTGGGTTGCGGCTGAAAGGGCATCCGCTGCGTAAAACATATTGCCGAAATGTCAGTTTTTACTGTCCCCTGGCAAATTTCCGCTGTGGTCTGCGCTATTATGCAGTGCATTTGTGTATTTGCAGTATTGCATGTAAGAATTTTCATGCTTATGTGTTGTCAAATTGATGATGTTTTCTCAATTTATAAGTGTTTTTCGGGGTGGCATGGTGACTCAGTGGTTAGCACTGTTGCCTCACAGCAAGAAGGTCACTGGTTCCAGTCCCGGCTGGGCCAGTTGGCATTTCTGTGTGGAGTTTGCATGTTCTCCCTGTGTTGGTGTGAGTTTGCTCCGGGTGCTCTGGTTTCCCCCACAGTCTAAACACTTGCGCTATAGGTGATTTAAATGTGAGTGTGTATGGGTGTTTCCCAGTGCTGGGTTGAAGGGCATCCGCTGTGTAAAACATATGCCGGAACAGTTGGCGGTTCATTCCGCTGTGGCGACCCCTGATAAATAAGGGACTAAGCCGAAGGAAAATGAATGAACGGTGTAGTTTGTGTACATGCTTAAAAAAGAAAATAATATTCAATCAACATATTTACAAACATTTCTTATTTTAAAGATTTTATTTGGAGTTGGCTGATCTCTTATTTTTGACCATTCTCCTCATTATAGTAGTACATTACTTTAAATAAGTACATCGTCTCCCCCCCCCAGTAGTTTGACTATCACAGTATTTTCATGATGGATTGAAATTCACATGACTTTTATATTTAATAATTGGGCAGATGCTTGTGTCCAAGGCAACAGTAGAACAAAAAAGCAACAAAAATATGCAAATAAGATATTTCTGTTTAGTCTAACGCAGCATACAGAGTTATCAGCCTTCCAGTGAAATGTTAATTATTTAAAAAAAAGATTTCTCAAGTGATATTTAACAAAGCAAGAAAATTTTCATAGTGTTTCCTATAAGTATATATACAGAATAAATTTAATTAAATATATAAATAAATTCAATAATTTCTTATTTTATTTATTTATTTATTTTCTGGGAAAAATTGTCTTGATTTTTTTTGTTTGTCTAAAATAAAAGTGGTTTTAATTAAAAGGAAAATACATTTAAAGGTGTAAATGTTAGTATCATTTTTTAAAGCTACAGAACAAACCACTGTTGGCCAATGACTTATTAACATTCATTCATTCATTCATTCATTCATTCCCCTTCGGCTTAGTCCCTTTATTCATCAGGAGCCGCCACAGCGGAACCACCATTATCCAGCATATGTTTTACACAGCGGATGCCCTTCCAGCTGCAACCCTGTACTGGGAAATACCCATACACACTCATTCACACTCATACACTACGGACAATTTATTCAATTCACCTATAGCGCATGTGTTTGGACTGTGGGGGAAACCGGAGCAATCCACGCCAACACGGGGAGAACATGCAAACTCCACACAGAACTGCCAACTGACCCAGCCAGCGACCTTAAGTCTTTAAATTGCACTTTAGGCTAAATGCTAGTATCTCACAAAACATATAATAAAATAAAATCGCTAAATAAATAGTTAAATATTTTGTACTTATGTCAACATGGCAAGTTATTAAAATTAATCTTTGAAAAATTATTAAAAATTGACAGGAGGGTTAATAATTTTCCCAAAGACTGTAAACACATATATGTATACAAGACTGTATATACATATTCATGCATTAATACTAACATTGCAGAAAATATGAATAAATCACATTTTGTTTAAAGTCACTTCATAATAAAAATATGTGTGATGTCATTCTACTTTTAAACTCTAGCACAATAAATATTTGCCTCCAGTGAGCTGACAGACGCTCAGATATAAATGATTAACATCAGGTCAGTTGCTTATATTTGTTTTCCACTACACATGAGGTTTAATATGAGTGAGAGGTTAATAACCACTGCGATTGTGTTAGCAACCCAAATTAGAAATTAACAAAGAAAAAAAATACCTGTTTCTTTTTTAATAAAAGAAGATATTTTGAAGAATGTTGGAAATCGGTGGGTGTTGACTTCCATAGTAGAGAAAGAAATACTGCGGAGGTCAATGGTTACAGGTGTCCAGCATTCTTCAAAATATCTTCTTTTGTGTTAAAGAAAACGGTGACAGAATTTTCATTCTTAAATAGAAAATAGAAATAAACAAAAAGAAATAAAAAGAAAAAAATAAATAAATAAATAAAATAAAAATAATATTCTTTCATTTTCTTTTTCGGCTTAGTCCCTTTATTAATGTGGGGTCGCCACAGCGGAATGAACCGCCAACTTATCCAGCATATGTTTTACGCAGCGGATGCCCTTCCAGCCGCAACCCATCACACACATACACTATAGGGACAATTTTAGCTTACCCAATTCACCTATACTGCATGTGTTTGGACTTGTGGGGGAAACCGGAGCACCCGGAGGAAACCCACGCCAGCACGGGGAGAACATGCAAACTCCACACAGAAATGCCAACTGACCCAGCCGAGGCTCGAACCAGCGACCTTCTTGCTGTGAGACGATTGTGCTACCCACTGCGCCACTGTGCTGCCTAAAAATAATATATTTCTAAAATAGAAATAAACATAGAAAAAAAAATGCCCATTTCTTTTTAATAAAAGAGGATATTTTGAAGAATGTTGGAAATCATTGGCCATTGACTTTCAAGATACTATTGAAGTCAATGGTTACAGGTGTCCAACATTCTTCAAAATATCCTCTTTTGTGTTAAAAAAAGGTGACAGAATTTTCATTCTTAAATATAAATAAACAAAATGAAATAAAAAATAAATAAGAAATAGAAATAAAAAATAAAATAAAATAATACATTTCTAAAATAGAAAAAAGAGAAAAAAAAACCAATTACTTAGAAAAAGAAGATATTTTGAAGAATGTTGGAAATTGGTGGCCATTGACTTCCATTGTAGGGAAAATATTACTATGGAGGTCAATGGTTACAGGTGTCCAACATTCCTCAAAATATCTTCTTTTGTGTTAAAAAATGGTGACAGAATTTTCATTCCTAAATAGAAAATAAAAAAAGAAAGAAAAAGAAAAGAAAAAGAAAAGAAAAATAATATATTTCTATAATAGTAATAAACAAAAAAAAACATTTATTTTTTTAATAAAAGAAGATATTTTGAAGAATGTTGGAAATCGGTGGGGGTTGACATCCATAGTAGGGAAGAAAATACTATTAAAGTCAATGGTTACACAGGTGTCCAACATTCTGCGAAATATCTTCTGTGTTAAAAAAATGGTGACAGTATTTAAATTTTTGGGTCAACTGTCCCTTTATTAACAAGTGACAGTGAGCAGAAACAGAAAGGCTAATAGTAAAACATGTTCCCTTTGAGTCCCTGCTGTGTTCTGACAGGGACAGTCCCAGCGCTGAGGTTTATTGTTATTTTCCTTGTGTCTGATCTGGTTGATGATTTCTTGCTTTTTTTGTTCATGCAGCTCCTGTTGGTCGTAATGAGAGATCAGAGAGATGTCGGCGGAACTGTAGGAGGAGTCTTGAGGGCAATCCAGCCAATCAGAGGCCAGAAGACGAGGGTATCCTTCAACAGGGGTGGAGCCTGGATGAGTAAATTTCCAGTAGGAATTGCCTTTGAAAACGTAGGTTGAACCTGATTGATATACAAGGTACAATAATAAAACACTGTCATTCATCCATATGTAATGCATTTCTATAGGGTAAGATGCACATTAACTCTTTCCCAGCCATTGTCAAGTTTTTATGGCAATCTTTGTTTTAGGTATATTACAGTAGGGGCCTCACGGTGGCGCAGTGGATAGCACGTTCGCCTCACAGCAAGAAGGTCGCTGGTTCGAGCCTCGCCTGGGTCAGTTGGCGTTTCTGTGTGGAGTTTGCATGTTCTCCCCGTGTTGGCGTGGGTTTCCTTCGGGTGCTCCGGTTTCCCCCACAAGTCCAAAGACATGCGGTATAGGTTAATTGGGTAAGCTAAATTGTCCGTAGTGTATGAGTGTGAATGGTGTGTATGGATGTTTCCCAGAGATGGGTTGCAGCTGGAAGGGCATCCGCTGCGTAAAACATATGCTGGATAAGTTAGCGGTTCATTCCGCTGTGGCAACCCCAGATTAATAAAGGGACTAAGCCGAAATGAAAATGAATGAATGAATATTACAGTAGAGGTATATTTAACACAGTATTTACTATAATATTTTTTCTTCTGGAGAAAGTCTTATTTGGTTTATTTCAGCTAGAATAAAATTAATAAAATATGTTTAGCCCCTTCATTCATTAATTTTCCTTCAGCTTAGTCCCTTTATTCATCAGGGGTTGCCACAGCAGAATGAACCGCCAACTTATCCAGCATATGTTTTACACAGTGGATGCCCGTCCAGCTGCAACCCAGTACTGGGAAACACCCATATACTCTCATTCACACACATACATTATGGGCAATTCAGTTTATTCAATTCACCTATAGCGCATGTGTTTGGACTGTGGTGGAAACCGGAGTCCCCGGAGGAAACGCATGCCAACACGGGGAGAACATGCAAACTCCACAAAGAAACGGCAACTGGCCCAGCCGGGGATCGAACCAGCGACCTTCTTGGTGTGAGGCGACAGTGCTAACCACTGAGCCATCGTGTCTTTTTACCCCCTTTAAGCGATATATTTTTTCTCAATTGTCTACACTCTAAAAAACGTTGAGTTATTTATTTAACCCAATGGTTGAGTTAAACAAATTTGGTGCTTTGTTGGGTTATTTTATAACCTTTATTGGGTTATTTAATAACTCAACCAGTTGGGTTTAAAAAAATTTACATTTCAATGGTCAACTGATTCAACTGACACAAAACAGCTGTATGTTAATAATAAATAATAATAATTTAATAAAGTTTATTTAGGCTCTAACGCAATAATATAGCTGTTATTTTTTTATCAAATGTGCTTAGCTTTCTCCGTGTCGAGTGCTTTTTATATCCATTTCACCTACACTCTTAATGATACAAACGCTTCGTAGCTGATCTATAGTAAACATATAAAAACGGTTTCTCTACCTCCTGTGTTCACATAGATATATACACTAGATGCCACCTACGCTACTGTGGTCCATTGGAAGGAATACGTCAATAGGCCGCCATTTTAGTACAGGGTAGCGCTCCTTTGAAATGAATATGGGACCAAGGTGCAGTGGAGGAATGGCTATCTGGAGCAATAGATATACACACATTTATGCATATATCTATGAATGGGAGATTTCCCGGTGGTCAGTATGCAAATATTTTTAGAAATTAAGTGACCGCACGGGCATTGCTGACAAAGAGCGTGTGTTTGTGTGCATGGTAGTGTATTATCTCCCTCCCTGTTAAATTTGATCTAATCCATGTCCTGAAACACACCCCCTCTCCTGCTTTCACTTCTCATTCTAATGGAGGGAGCGAATCGTTTGTGAATGAATCTCTGTTATGAACGATTCGTGTGAACCCTTGATATCCCTGCGTCTCAATGTGCGCATCCACCTTTCTGAACTAAATGGTATATAACATTTGTAATATTCAATAATTTAGGGTGGACAGTATGCGACATTGAGGCGCAGGCACTGTTATGTTATCAGGCATCCTTATAAGTTACTTCAAAAACTAGCCGTCACTTCACTTAGCAGACAACAATACAAGTTTCTGGCACCGCAGCATCTTGTTGTCATATTTCATTTACATTGTTTGCTGATTTTATTCAACAAAACTAGCATAAGCCTAGAATTTAGTGCAAGTTGGTGCTACTTTGCCTTATGGTCAGTGCAATAAGTGACTGTATTATCATCAGTTACGTTACTTGTTGAGCACAAAAAACGCAATCTTACCAATGAAATGTGATGCCTTTATGCTTTGTTTTCTTTGTTTGCTCGTTACTACACCCGTACACAGCGCAGAAGTCCAGCATCTTCAGATTGGCTTTGGTCTTGACTAAGTGCGGTTGAATGACTTTTGTCCTGGGAGCACTGTACAATAGCTGCGGTATTGGTCAGAGTCCGTATGCGATATCCAGTGTGTATGTATGTATATATATATATATAAGCTGTGTTCATCTCTAAATTTGTTGTTATTGGGAAATGATCCACATATTTGAGATGTTCGGCTGTCATTCTTGCTTTTAGGGCCAGGCGGAGACTGTTTCCTGTCCAGTTTCGGTGAAGATATGTTGCCTTTTTTATTTATTAAAAAACCCACACGTTCTTTCACTAGGAAGTATATTGTAACATTCATTCATTTTCATTTCGGCTTAGTCCCTTTATTAATCTGGGGTCGCCACAGCGGAATGAACCGCCAACTTATCCAGCATATGTTTTACGCAGCGGATGCCCTTCCAGCTTCAACCCATCTCTGTGAAACATCCATACACACCCATTCACACTCATACACTACGGACAATTTTAGCTTACCCAATTCACCTATAGCGCATGTCTTTGGACATGTGGGGGAAACCGGAGCACCCGGAGGAAACCCATGTCAACACGGGGAGAACATGCAAACTCCACACAGAAACGCCAACTGACCCAGCCGAGGCTCGAACCAGCGACCTTCTTGCTGTGAGGCGAACGTGCTATCCACTGCGCCACTGTGAGGCCCCCTATACTGTAACAGTTAAATACTAATATAGACACACAAATATGCTACATTTTATTTAGGAAGCTGCTGTTTTTCTCAAGAAGTGGATAATCGGAGCATTAATAGTATGCAAAATATACAAAAGGACTTTGAAATTTAGGTAAATATCATCAAAGATGCTGGCGGTGGTTGGCAACTATTTAATAAAATGCTGGCAAGGAAAGAGTTAAAGGAATAGTCATTTGTGTTCACGTATTTTAGTTACAGGTCTAAAAGCAACGCACCATTGAAGTCTCCATTGGTTCTTCTCTGGTGGTCATTCTCCATGATGATGCCGTTCACTCCTCCTTCAATGAGTTCTCTCCAGACTTTATTATCTCCATTCTGTCCTTCTTCTCTAATGGATCCCCAAACAACACCCTGCGTCGGGTCCCAATGCAGACCCTCAAACCCTCCGTCTGATTCCTCCAGAGGGGGAAGAGGCTGAGGAAACCCGTCCTGGAGCGACAGATCATTGAACAGCCAAATCTGCGAACCTGCATGTTTGGGGAAGGCAAAATGACACAATAAATCCATCTGGAAATAGAATCAGTAGCTGGGTTTCCATCACGCCTGCGTTAATGCATATTTTGAAGCGCAGAATGAGTGATAGACATGCCAGATTTCGGATTAAAATTAGCAAAAAATGTTTTTATACTCGGTTGAAGTGATTTTGGACTTATAATGTGAATAAAAATGAGGTGTGTTTGTAATGTGCGTGTGGACGGACCGCTGATGAAGATGATGGCGTGATCCGTGTGTCTCTCCAGAACGGCTTGCAGTGGAGGAAGAGAAGGAGGAAGAGCCGACCAAAGCCTCTGTACAGGAACAGCCCTGACAGACACCAGACCACCTCTGCTTATTCTCCACATGCTCTGGCCTGCAAAACATACCAGAAACTGTAAACCTTTTCAGTAACACTTTACTTGAAGGGGTGTTCATAAGACTGTCATTAAACCTTTATAATCATGGCACGTTTGCACAGTTATGACATTTTAAATGCAAAGATGACATGCACAAACTTATTGAGGTTTTTGAAATAAGCTAAATTAGGCCGTAGTGTATGCGTGTGAATGCAAGAGTGTATGGGTGTTTCGCAGTACTGGGTTGCAGCTGGAAGGGCATCCGCTGTGTAAAACATATACTGGATAAGTTGGCGGTTCATTCCGCTGTGGCGATTCTTGATTAATAAAGGGACTAAGTCGAAAAGAAAATGAATGAAGTACACCAAAGTCCACTTCTAGTATTGTTCTTGGTCTACATCCTTCTCTTTATGCGTCCATTCAGTGCAGACATTTCAGTCTCTCGTACTGTTGAGATAGACAGAGGAAGATAAAAACAGAGTGGACAGTAAAGGATCAAAACAAAACAATACAAACAAGCAAAAATGCAAGTGTATACACTTATAAGTGCATATATTTAATATACCAACCTCTAAGGAAAAAGGAGAAAGCTGTGTAACACTTTACTTGAAGGAGTGTTCATAAGACTGTCATTAAACCTTTATAATCATGACATGACACATCATGAATGTAAATGAGATCTTCTGCATGCTTATAACCACTGCTATTAAGTGTCATTTGCTCAGTTATGCCATTTTTAAATGCAAGGATGACATTGTTATGACAACCTGACATAAACAAATACATCACAACCTGTTTATGTCTTTGTCATGACAACTTGACATTACTAACTTGTCATAAATCAGTCATAAACATGATTGTCATGAAGCCATTATAAATGTGTCATGAATATTACAACAGCATCATTAATATTGGTTTGACCTTAACTACAGTGGTACAAGCTAAATTTGTCAGTAAAATGTCATTAAATATTAATGACGCTGTTAAAAGTTATTTGACAGAGTAATGACACTTTTAACGAGACATTTTAATGACAAATACAGTTTGCTCCACTGAAAACGTGATCAGAAAAATGTGCATGACTCAAATATAATGCCTCACGAAGTTTTGTTGTCTTGGCAATGCCAAGTTATCATGACAAAGACAAAAACAGGCTGTGATGTATTTGTTGATGTCAAGTTGTCATAACAAACAATGTCATCTTTGCATTTAAAAATGTCATAACTAAGTGAATGACATTTAATAACAGATGTTATAAGCATGCAGAAAATCTCATTCACATTCACAACATGTGTCATGTTATCATTATAAAGGTTTAATTAAAGCTGCAAGCAGCAATGAAAGGGACCTCGCACCCGGGCTCACCGCCACCCGGTGGTCTTAGGATGACAGAAAACAGCAGACAATAATAATTTAAGCCGATATATATTAAAATACCTGAGAAAATCACCAATTTAAGCCAAACTTCCTTCTGTCAGCAGGTGGCGCTATGACTGAGACTCAATATTGGCATGTGGATGTCTTCAGGAGAGGAATCTCATCGAACCTGTGCATTTTCAGGCAGATCAGATATTGTTTGGTTGAGTTATAAGTGCTTCCTCCTCCATGGCGAAGCACTTTCTCAGTCCACCACGGACACGCCCCTCGGCGAAAACTCTAGATCTTCACAATTTAACATCATAAAGGCCTTTTGATGACAATAGCCAATTTTGGTGTTGATCTGATGAATTCCCTAGGAGGAGTTCTTTCAAATACCACGCCTGGAAATGGCTAAGGAAGTGCATTTTTTTTTTTTGGCAGAGGAAGTTTTTGGCAGAGGAAGTTAAAAATATCCGACTTCCTGTTGGGTTTGAGATTTTGCTCCAAGAGACTTTTTTGTAGGTTTTGACATGTTTGATGTGTGTGCCAATTTTCGTGCATGTGCGTGAAACGTAACTCAGAGGCCAGTCCGTCAAATGTGCATAGGTGGTGCTGTCGAGTCATTTTGCCACACCCACTTCCGAAACCTATAACAGACGTAAATTGTCGCCACTTCTGGGGCGTGTGCAAAGTTTGGTGAGTTTTCCAGCATGTTTAGACCCTCAAAATCACGATTCATTCCGCAGAAGAATAAACAACACAATTCCAGTAGGGCCTACACACCGTAGGTGCTCGCTCCCTAATGAACACTCCTTCAAGTAAAGTGTTACACAGCTTTCTCCTTTTTCCTTAGAGGTCGGTATATTAAATATATGCACTTATAAGTCTATACACTTGTATTTTTGCTTGTTTGTATTGTTTTGTTTTGATCCTTTACTGTCCACTCTGTTTTTTTCTTCCTCTGTCTATCTCTATTATTTTATTTAAATTAAAAAAAAAAAACGTACGAGAGATGTGAAAATAGGGAGAAAATAGTGATTTGGCCTGTAAATGGTGGCATTGGAGGCATAAAGAGAACGTGGTAGATCAATAACCATACTAGAAGTGGACTTTGGTGCATTTAAAACCTCAATAAGTTTGTGCAAAATTATGTAAAAACTTCCAGTGCATACCTTTGAAGAAGAAGATCTCTCCTCGAATTTTGGCGACCGCATCAAAACTGGTGTTGCAGCGATCCACAGAACTTAATTGAGACAAATTGACATGTTATTTCATAAAAAAACTAAACATTAAAAGAAATCTAAATACAAAAACAAATAAAAGGAGCTATGGGGGTATTTAATGTACTGGTGCTCTTTGAGTAAGGGTTTAAAATATGCAAAACAAAATAATCACTCGAAAAATAAGCGAAAAAATGTAAAAAGCCTTTATTGACATGGCTATAATATTAAAAACAGCACTATTGTGCACCTATGCATTTTGCCCATGTAAATAAAGGCTTTTTCACTTTTCTCACTTATTTTTGGAGTTCCTTGGACTGATTATTTTAAACAAAACTGTTTTGGCTTTTAAAAATAAAATTAATTTCATATATATACTCATGGTTTGAGCCTCGGCTGGGTCAGTTGGCGTTTCTGTGTGGAGTTTGCATGTTCTCCCCGTGTTAGCGTGGGTTTCCTCCGGGTGCTCCGGTTTCCCCCACAAGTCCAAACACATGCGGTACAGGTGAATTGGGTAAGCTAAATTGTCCGTAGTGTATGTGTGTGAATGAGAGTGTGTGGATGTTTCCCAGTGATGGGTTACAGCTGGAAGGGCATCCGCTGTGTAAAACATATGCTGGATAAGTTGGCGGTTCATTCCGCTGTGGCGACCCCAGATTAATAAAGGGACTAAGCCGAAATGAAAATGAATGAATGAATGAATGAATATATACTCATGGTTTGAGCCTCGGCTGGGTCAGTTGGCGTTTCTGTGTGGAGTTTGCATGTTCTCCCTGTGTTAGCGTGGGTTTCCTCCGGGTGCTCCGGTTTCCCCCACAAGTCCAAAGACATACGCTATAGGTGAATTGGGTAAGCTAAATTCTCCGTAGTGTATGTGTGTGAATGAGAGTGTGTGGATGTTTCCCAGTG
>CAIGQW010055024.1:20975341-20988441 GCA_903798125.1 Danio choprae | reverse complement strand
GCCATTCAAGCCTGCTCTTCTTGCGTAAATCCACCAGAGGCCGCTGTCGACTGACTGACCCACCCTCCTCCTTCCCTAAATCCAACCGACAGCGTTTCCAAAAGCAATCCAGAAAAAGAAAAGCCCCCTGATTTTTACCACGTTTTCAGATTTTACCACATTCTCACCTTGTTAATAACTTGTTTATTTTATCTTTTGGATTCAGTTTTTGTCTTACCTGCTTTCTGGAACCGTTCTTCACCAGACTCAAACCCTGTCGTCGTGGTCAACTCCTCTCTACGACTCAAGTCCACCGTCGTACACTTCGAGACACTGGACAAACTGGTAACATCGGGAAAGCCGTCCATATGGAGGTAAGCGGTCAGCTGGTAAACGCGAAAAGGAACAGCATCATACCGCCCCGTATCGTTCATTTTAAACACGAAATGCAGCCATACGGACCTCTGGCTACATAATTCGCCATCTCCTGAAATGTATGTAGGGCTACGTTTTCAGAATGAGCCTGTGTTGCATGTTTCTGCATGCATACTGTACGTCATAAAAAAAGTTTGTTTAAATTTGCTTTGGAAAGTGAACTGATGATTACTGAGTGTTTGCAGATTAACCTGGCTGTCTGAAGGCCCAGTCCTCCTCTGCGTCCAGGTGAACTCCACCTGCCCTGTCCGGGTCTGAAGGAAAGAAAGCATGGCCAACAGATCCACCTGCTCCATCAAATGGATATCCATCTCCATGTGGACCATGCAGGAAATCTATCTGTAGATCCGCACCCTCAGGGCCTCGCACCTGTTGATCAACAGCAAATCAACATTTATTTCACAGAAACGCAAACACTCCACATTTACTAACATTATGGGTACGTATGGGTTTGTGCATTCATGCTAATTTGCCCTTTTTAAAGGGACAGTTCACCCAAAAATAAACATTCTGTCATTATTTACTCACTATTACAGTTCAGTTCCCAGACGCTGGGACACATTTCTCAATACTTAGGTCACTTTGGCAAAACTCTTCACACAATTCTCCTAACCGACTTTCAGCTTGGCAAAGCAGTTCATGTCACATTCAACACTTTATTCAGGTCTCAAATAAACTCAACACTACACACTTTGTCCCCCACAAAACAATGACCTAAAAAACACTAACAACATGCAGCATTACACAGTGTTTTCTTGTGTAAAACAAGGACACATCTCCGTTTATAATTGCAATATATATTGTTTATAACTGCAATATATGTTACTGAAATGAATCAGACATGATGCAGATTTGGTCAATACTTTATGTCGTTTATTTATTTTTATTAATTCCAAAATACAAGAATTTGTATACACACCATCCACTGATACAGATACAATAGTAATGCTAATCTACTCAGTCTTCTCCATTTAGCCACAGGTTCTCATCCACATCACATCTTATGTCATCTAGGGCAATACACCTAGGAAAGGTGAATCTTCTGGCATGCTTGATCCATCCCTGGCAATCTTCTGCTGATATGTCCAGGCATCCAGCATTCATTGCATCTAGGAGGGACATTTGATCATGTGGATGATGGTCGTAAACGTTCCATCGCCATGAGGAAAAGAATTCCTCTATGGGGTTGGAGAGTAAGGTGGGAGGAAAAGTGACCATAAACCAGATGGAGAGTAAAGTGGGAGGAAAAGTGACCACAAACCACTCTGTGACTGCACGGGAGTGGTGAAATGCCACATTGTCCAATACAATTAAAAATGTTGGCTGATTCCTTCTCTCCGCATCCCTTTCCTCACCTAGCACAACCCTTCCATAGAGATCATGCAGGAACGCAATGAGCCGTTCAGTGTTGTATGGCCCAACTAGTCTGGTCTGTGTAACAGCAGTCCATCAGTGGATATTGCTGCACACATTATGATGTTGGCACCCCTCTGGCCCGGGACATTCACTGTGGCTCTCTTCCCAATCACATTCCTCCTTCGTCGCCGTGTTTTGGCCAAGTTGAATCCTGCCTCATCCACAAAGATGAAAATGTGGTGTGTTCGCCTACCTTTAATCTCCATGACCCTCTAAAATAAATCTACAAGGCAACATAAGCCGTTACAGTAGTAAATTTGTCAAAATTGTCTTTGCGTTTGGTTTTGGTGATCTTACCTGGGCATATCGGTTCCTGAGTTGCTTGACATGTTCAGAGTTCCTCTCAAAAGGCACAGAGTACAACTGTTTCATCCTGACCTGTTTTTTCAGGACTCTAGAAAGTGTTGTTATGCTTACACTGTGAATATTTGCAAAAGTAACGTCGTCTGCCAAGACTCTGTGCGTAATATCAGTGAGTTTTATCCCATTCTTTGGCAGTTTCCTGCACATCAGTGAACATCCTTCCTCTCCCTCCTGTGTGAGGTAACCTTTGAGTCCTAAGCAGAAACAATTACACAAAAGTTTATTTACTTCTGAAATGTGCAACTGGGTAAATGCCCTTGCAGAATACAAGTTACCTGTTGGTGTGGCGGAAAACTCTAGCAATAGACGCCACTGTAGAGCGTTGCAGATTTGCCTGCACTCTCTGACCAGCCTCTCTCATTGAGAAATCATGATTTACTACATGATCAATTACAGTAGCTCTGATCTCATCTGACACTACAGCTCTTGATCTTCCTCTTATTCTTCTTCCACCACGCACACGTATTCCTCGCTCACTCCCAGCCACTCTTCTTCCTCTTTCAGCCACTTCTCTATTTCTGGCTGGGTCCATGTTTACATCACAATACAAACCTATTCAGCAGTTGTCTCCTTTTGTAATGAAATTGAAAGAGTAACACCAGTGTAGATGTTCATCTACGGTGAGAATCAGCTGTGGCTGTGGCATTTTTAGATTTGAAATATGTTTCAATAAAACATTGCTGTTGAATGTTGCTGCCTCACAGTGGCGCAGTGGGTAGCACGTTCGCCTCACAGCAAGAAGGTCGCTGATCGCTGGTTCGAGCCTCGGCTGGGTCAGTTGGCGTTTCTGTGTGGAGTTTGCATGTTCTCCCTGTGTTGGCGTGGGTTTCCTCCGGGTGCTCCGGTTTCCCCCACAAGTCCAAAGACATGCGGTATAGGTGAATTGGGTAAGCTAAATTGTCCATAGTGTATGAGTGTGTATGTGAATGGGTGTGTATGGATGTTTCCCAGAGATGGGTTGCAGGGCATCCGCTGTGTAAAACATATGCTGGATTAATTGGCGGTTCATTCCGCTGTGGCGACCCCAGATTAATAAAGGGACTAAGCCGAAATGAAAATGAATGAATGAATGAATGAATGTTGCTGTCTTATTCAGTTTTGCATTATGTTATTGTTTTGAACATAAGTTCAACAGTTTTGAAAACAGTATGTAAGCACTTGCTAAATGTCCTGTACGTACAAGTGAAGTTTATTTATAAACTAACTTTGAGAGGATCACGTGCTTATGTTTGCAGCGGCTGGTCCTGCATTATCCAATTCATGATTCACCAATCAGACGATTCCTAAGCCACTATAAATACCCTAAGTTTCATATCACAGCCATCTTCATTTTGAAGAATCCCCCCTCCCACCCCTACTCCTCCTTTCCTAGATGGGTGGCACGGTAGCCCAGTGGTTAGCACTGTTGCCTCACAGCAAGAACGTCACTGGTTCTAGTCCTTACCAAGCCAGCCGACGTTTCTGTGTGGAGTCTACACGTGCTCACGTGGGTTTCCACCGGGTTCCCCGGTTTCCTCCCACCGTCCAAAAACATGCAACTTAAGTTAATTGACTAATCCAAATCGGCATCATATACATGCTCCTAGTTGTCAGTGTTCGTCTGTGTCTTCCTTTGTTTTCGTCATGTGATTTCTTTGTATTGTCTTTCCCGCCACCATCAGTGTCAATCTGTTCCACCTGTGTTCATCCCTTGTGTGTGATTAGTCTAATCATCCCCCATCTATTTATACCCTTTCGTCTGTGTCCATTGTTGTCCGGTATTTTGATTCGTGTGGTTCTGTTCCTGTGTCGTCCTGTCTTCCCGCATCCAGTATCTGTTCCCAGTAAGTGTTCAATAAATCCGTGTTTGTAATGTCCTTCGTTCTCAGTCTCGTTATGTCATCTTCCGCCAGCCAGGCGTTACACTAGTAAGTAGTCATCTCAAGAGCAATCACTATCTGTTCATTAGCTACTACAGCAGGGGAGTTCTCCAGATCTACCTGAGCTCAAACTCCCCTCTCGCCTTGCAAATGGGAGGGAGCCCCGGGCTCGAGGATCTATGAGCTCAGGACTCTCTCCCGGGACAGCATGCCAAACAAGCTTTATAACCAATCACCAGCTAAGTGTGAACTCTTGAAAGAGTTTTGGCAGTTGTTGTGTCTGAGTGAAAAACATAATTCATGAAATTTGAGAGATGTAGTCATTGGATGCATATTGTGCCAAAACAATATTTGATCCTCAGTTTAGCCCACATAGACTCCTGTTGTGCTCACTGTGTGAAGAGTTTTGCAAAAGTGACCCAAGTATTGAGAAATGTGTCCTAGCGTCTGTAAAAAAAACTGTAACTTGTTCCAAACTTAGCCTATTTGAGTTTCTTTCTTCTGTTGAACACAAGAATATATTTTTAAAGAAGGCTGAAAACATTGACTTCCATAGTGTCACAGAAGGGGGACGAGACCAGAGCTGTGAATATGAATAACAGTTTATTTGAGTTATGAACAGGAATGTAGTGAACAGGTCTAGTCTTTATCCTGTGTAGGTGAGCAGTGGCCCATGTGATGGGATTAAACCTGAGACTGATGATGAACACTGAACACGGAGGAAGTCGGGAAACACACAACCAGGAGGAAATCGCACTAGGAAGGAGGAGAGACACAGACACTAGAGATAAACTCAAAACAGACAGGTAAGTATAACTAGTCGAATAAGGATCCGCTGACCGTGAGGGTTTGTCCTTCACTCATGCGACGAGGCCGGACACTGAGTGAGGGATGGTGACGGGATTTATGGAGCTGGAGTGTCTATATATATGTCTCTTTATTTTACCAGATAAAAAACCAATTGAGATCAAGATCTCATTTACAAGGGTGACCTGGCCAAGAGATCCGCAACACACGACTTATGAAAAGAAAGAAATAAAAATAATAATAATAAATAAAAAGTAAAGATAATATAAAAATACAGTTTAGTTATTCAGCTATACCACTGTCAGGTGTCTGTTCTGTGTTTCCCATGTCATGTGATTCCTTTGTTCTGTTTCCCGCCGTTTCCCATGTTCATTAGTTTCACCTGTGTTCATCCCCTGTGTCTTATCAGTTTAATCAGGTCCCCCGTGTATTTATACTCCTCTGTTTGGTTCAGTCCTTGTCCGGTATTGTATTGTCTGATCGTCTGTCTATGCTGTCTTCACCCCATGTTTTTCCAGAGTCTAGAGTGAGTGAGTGAGTGAGTGAGTGAGTGAGTGAGTGAGTGAGTGAGTGAGTGAGTGAGTGAGTGAGTGAGTTAGTGAGTGAGTGAGAAGGATAGCGTGAAATGATTTAATTGGGATGAGCTCAGACATTTTTAGCTTAGACTGTAGAGTATTCCAGGATGAAGGGGCAGCATGACTAAAGGCTCGCTTCACTATTTCAGTTCGAACCCAAGGAACAGACAAATGATAAGTTTAGCTTAAACGGCTTTTTGACCTATGAAGAAGGGAACATGGGTATAAAGGCGCCAGACCCGAAGTTGAAAGGGATCTTGCTGATTGCAGTGACTGTGAACGGGGTGCTTCAAGTGAACGTGAATGAGAAGAACCTGGCCCGGCTGTGGCACATGGTACACTAAAAAAAATATTGTTCAAACTACTTAAATAAAATGAGCTGAAGCAACTCAATTCTTGCCATTTTTTTGGGACAACTTAATGGCTTTTTGTTCAATCCACTTAAATTTGTTATTTCAACTTATTTGATTTGGTTTGAGACAACATGAATGAATTGTGTGCATTTCCTACAATGGAAGTCAATGGTTACAGGTTTTCAGCTTTCTTCAAAATATCTTATGTGTTCAACAGAAGAAAGAAACTTATAAAGGTTTGGAACCACTTGAGTGTGAATAAATAGTGAGTACATTTTCATTTTTGGGTGTACTGTCCCTTTAAAATCTTGGCCCCATATTATGTCAGGAAGGTCAGAAACATATTTGAGTAAATGTAACCTCATGAAACTCGAGCAGTGTTGGATCGGCCCAAACTCTCAATGCGTAAAACACAAGAGAGCGAATCGTCTCACGGGACAGTTTGGAGGATACTGGATAAGAGCGCAGCCTGAGGAAACAAATACGAGAACAGGAATGAGTGTTAACTTTTTGTACACTTGTTGATGTCTTTGCAGTGGCATTTGTTTGTGCAGTGTGGAAAGTGTTACCCTTGTAAAGGAGGATTTTTGCAGCAATAACATTTTTGTAAATAATAACTTATTGATGGTTTTATTGAATTTTTTTTTCAATTAATATTACTTACTTCGTCCCAGGGCCATTTATATCGAAGTTGATATTCAGCCGCACCATATTGGTGTTTCGTAACATCTAGTTTTTATGAGGGGAGTCGTTAGCCCAACACTCAACCCCCCAACCTGGAGGAGCAGAACATACACACATACACTACAGACAATTTAGTTTACCCAATTCACCTATACCACATGTCTTTGGACTGTGGGGGAAACCGGAGCACCCGGAGGAAACCCATGCCAACACGGGGAGAACATGCAAACTCCACACAGAAATGCCAACTGGCCCAGCCAGTGCTCAAACCAGCAACCTTCTTGCTGTGAGGCAACAGCGCTACCCACTGAGCCACCATGGTATGGTAATTTATTTATTACTTACTTTTATTATTCTCTTCAAAATCATTCATTTATTTTTTTTATTCATTCATTCATTCATTAATTTTCAACCGCTTTTCCGGGGCCGAGTCGTAGGGGCAGCAGTCTTAGGAGGGAAACCCAGACTTCCCTCTCCCCAGACACTTCCTCCAGCTCCTCCGGGGGGATTCCAAGGCACTCCCAGGCCAGCCGAGAGACATAGTCCCTCCAGCGTGTCCTGGTTCTTCCCCGAGGCTGGTGGGACATGCGAAACAGATGCCCGAGCCACCTCAGCTGACTTCTCTCGATGTGGAGGAGCAGCGGCTCTACTCCGAGCTCCTCCCGGGTGACAGAGCTCCTCACCCTATCTATAAGTGTCTGCCCTGCCACCCTGCGAAGGAAACTCATTTCGGCTGCTTGCATCCAAGATCTTGTCCTTTCGGTCATGACCCAAAGCTCATGACCATAGGTGAGAGTAAGAACGTAGATTGACTGGTAAATCGAGAACTTTGCCTTTCGGCTCAGCTCCTTCTTTACCACAACGGACCGGTACATCGACCGCATGTCAATCTCACGCTCCATCCTTCCCTTACTCATGAACAACCCCACCTGGGGTAAGGACTTTCCTCCAACCTGGAGATGGCCTTTTTTTATTGTTTGCATTTATTGTTGACTAATTTATTTATTTGTGATTATTGTTTATTATCTTCTTCTATTATCTCCCATTTGGTCTACAACCCATGTCACGATATCTTTAAAACTCACTTGTGAGTGATTTTATTTTTGGAAACCACATTGCACAATTATCCTGCTGATTATGAATCTCACAAAAAATATTAATAATAATTTTAAGCCGATCAAACCTGTCAAAACCGTCGATAAGTCGACCTTTAGCGGGCAACCCCACTCAAGGTGTGATTTCATTCATTCATTTTCATTTCGGCTTAGTCCCTTTATTAATCTGGGGTCGCCACAGCGGAATGAACCGCCAACTTATCCAGCATATGTTTTACGCAGCGGATGCCCTTCCAGCTGCAACCCATCTCTGGGAAATCAAGGTGTGATTTGTTTTTTACAAAATGTTTCCTTTTCTAGCTTACAATATGATGGTGGTATAATTTTCAAAGGTTTTTACTTTTCTGCCATTTCAGACTCCCATAAAAATGCTGTCGACATTAACAAACAGCCTTTGAATGCATATCATTTTCTGTTTTACTTGAAAATGGCAGTGTAAACACTCCTTGAGATCGTACTTTTCTCCCCAGTGTAACTATCAGGAATGAAGGCATGCAGGATGGAAAAAGCAGAAAGGAAAACGCGACTGCTAAAATAATCAGCCTAACCTCCAGTTGATATTTCTTCTTGTCCAGGTAGAAACGGCTCTCTTCATCCTTTGGTTCTGCGGATCAGCGTGCTGTGCAGAATGAATGGTTTGGTCATCTGGAAGTGAACATCGGGGTGTTTGCATGAGCTGAAGCGTCTCTTCATCTGTAAGAGGAAGGTGAGGATCATAAGAAAGGCACAATAAAAGAGTTACACAATCAGATTGGGAAAATAAACATACCTAATATTCCTGTTTCATCCAAACCAGCAAAACTCTGCATTTTCTTGACAGCTTGAGTGACAGCTGTCCAGGCCTGTAATTGACCCGTTGAGGGGTCAGGAGGCGGGAGATATCCATATTTTGTGAGCCAATCCTGCCAAACAGACTATATATACATAAAAATATTCAAATACACTACCATTGGTATTATTCATTCATTCATTTTCCTTCGGCTTAGTCCTCTTATTAATCTGGGGTCGCCACAGCGGAATGAACCGCCAACTTATCCAGCATATGTTTTATGCAGCGGATGCCCTTCCAGCTGCAACCCATCACTGGGAAACATCCACACACACTCATTCACACACATACACTACGAACAATTTAGCTTACCCAATTCACCTATACCGCATGTCTTTGGTCTTTGTGGGGGAAACCAGAGCACCCGGAGGAAACCCACGCCAACACGGGGAGAACATGCAAACTCCACACAGAAACGCCAACTGACCCAGCCGAGGCTCGAACCAGCGACCTTCTTGCTGTGAGGCGATCGTGCTATCCATTGCGCCACCGCGAGGCCTTTTTTAAATAATAAAATAATATTTTAAATGTATTATTTTAAAATAATATTGAGGTCTGAAGTTCAGATCTACAAGGTTGTGGCCAATTGAAATAGACTGGTTTATCTGACCAATCAGAGAAGAGTAGGCTTTGGAAAAGGCGGGGTTTAGAAAGAATAAATATATTAATTCACAGGAATAAATGAGATTTTAGAATATTTAAAAAATAATATTAAGAGCTAATATCCAGATCTACGCAGTTTTGGCCAATCAGATCAGACTGGGCCATCTGACCAATCGGAGAAGAGTAGGCTTTGGAAAAGGCGGGGTTTAGGAAGAATAAATTATTTACAGGAATAAATTACATTTTAATATTAATTTCAGAAAGAATAAATTTACATTCAAAATAAAATAATATTAAGATCTGAAACAGTTATACCCTGTTTCATCCTATCAAAACAGACTGGGCTGCCTGACCAATCAGAGAAGAGTGGGATGTGGAAAAGGCGCGGTTTGGAAAGAATAAAAAGAAATTTACAGGAATAAATTACAGATTACAATATTGTTTAAATAATATTAAGAGCTGAAATTCAGATTTAAACCATTTGGCCAATCAGAGAAGAGTGGGCTCTGGCAAAGTTGGGGTTTAGAAAGAATAAATAACAAATCACGCCAATAAATTACATTTTAATATTAACATAGGGCAGCACGGTGGCGCAGTGGGTAGCACAATCGCCTCACAGCAAGAAGGTCGCTGGTTCCAGCCCCGGCTGGGTCAGTTGGCATTTCTGTGTGGAGTTTGCATGTTCTCCCCGTGTTTGCGTGGGTTTCCTCCGGGTGCTCCGGTTTCCCCCACAAGTCCAAAGACATGCGGTACAGGTGAATTGGGTAAGCTAAATTGTCCATAGTGTATGTGTGTGAATGAGTGTGCATGGATGCTACGTAAAACATATGCTGGATAAGTTGGCGGTTCATTCCGCTGTGGCGACCCCAGATTAATAAAGGGACTAAGCCGAAAAGAAAATGAATGAATATTAACATCACAGTAATAAATTATTTTAAAAATGTTTTAAGATAACATTGACAGCTGTAATATAGATCTACACAGTTCCAACCAAGCAAAACCGACTGGGCCATCTGACCAATCAAATAAAAGTAGGCTTTGGGAAAGGCGGGGTTTAGAGAGACCAGATCCTTGAACGAACCATTTCAGAAAAGAGCTTTTTTTTCAGCAGTGCCTATTTTGAGAATATTAGTAGTATATTCTTACTTTGGAAAGGTGTAGACCTGTAGCAGGAGGCCTCCAAAACCAAAGTACAAACCGTTCGCAATTAAAAATACACTTAATATGAATCCAACAACATTCTAGCAACTGTAAGTGAAAGTGTAAAGACTACATTCTCACCACAAGTTTACCGCTCTCGTCTTCTGTGGGTACTGCAGTGGGTAAAATGGTAGATGTGACCATGTTCATTAAACTGGTAGGCAGTGCATCTTCAGCTGCTCCATAAACATCCACAGTATGTCCACACAAGCAGAACACAGCTGCAGTCCAAAACGTCAGCATCATCCCAAGAGCCAACACATCCTTTTCTGGGATCAGTAAAAGTATGAAACCAACGGAGAGACGCAAACCAATCCTCTTCAGAGACGATCTGAAATCACACATTTGGAGGATCATTTAGTAAAGATTTCATTCGAAATAAACAAGATATATCATATTTCCCAGAGATGGGTTGCAGCTGGAAGGGCATCCGCTGCGTAAAACATATGCTGGATAAGTTGGCGGTTCATTCCGCTGTGGCGACCCCAGGTTAATAAAAGGACTAAGCCGAAATGAAAATGAATGAATGAATGAACTATATCATATTGGAAGATTAAATCAATAGTGCAATATTATACAAATAGATATGTTAATTCAGGACTTCCTTCAGTACCGCGATTGAAATTTTTTTCCTTCAGCTTAGTCCCTTTATTTATCAGGGGTTGCCACAGCGAAATGAACCGCCAACTATTCCGGCATATGTTTTACACAGCGGATGCCCTTCCAGCTGAAACCCAGTTCTGGGAAACCTGTAATTTACACTGTGCTACAATTGTATATATGGATAGGTGATATGAGAAATATCCATGATTCTTTATGCCTTTTATGTTAACTGACTGGATAACTATAGGCAGCCAGTCTTATTGAGGCCAGTACATCTCTATACAAGTCATCTCATACCTTTTCCAGACTGGTCGATCTCAATTATTTTCTTTATCATTTGTTTTTGAATTTCTTTGAGAATGTTGTCTAGCTTTTGAGGATCTTTTGGTCTTCTTCACTTTGTCAGGCAGGTCCTATTTAAGTAATTTCTTGATTAGAGAAATTGAACTCAGGGGTGATAATAATAAGAAATAATCATTTATTATTATTATCACACTTTTTCACACAGGGCTATCTAGCTTTGGACTAAGTTTTTCCCTTAATAATAAAAATACTTCATTTAAAAACTGCACGATGTGCTTTACCTGTGTTATCTTTGACTAATATTTAAATTTGCTTGATGATCTGAAACGTTAAAGTGTGACAGACATGCTAAAATACGAAACCAGTAGGGGGGCAAACACTTTTTCACACACAATATCCAAGACAACAGTGGTTTGTTCTGAAAGGGGCTATTCATATTGACCTTAAAATGACCTTAAACCGCTTTAATTTCAGCCAGACTAAAAGAAATAAGACTAAAAAATATATAATATGAAATGCTTGCTCTGCTAAACATCACTTTTAACAGCTTTAACATTTCTAACATCAACTTAAATGATACAGGAGGGCTAATAAATTGGTCTTCAGCTGTATTTTGTCATTATAAAGCATGATTGAATTGCAGATGCAGTTTCACAGACAGAAGGATGAAAAGCCGGCGGAGGTTTTATGTGTTTCATTTAAAAGAAACACAAAGACAAGCGCAGCGGATCTGAGGCTTTAATTAAATTAGCAGGTGCCTTTTCATTAAAGAAATGAGGCGATGGCGGGTTGTAAGGGTAGAGAGGAGGGACACGCAGAAGAAGAGTGATGGAGTAATGGGATTAAACGCAGAGGACGAGGACGGAGGGAAATAGGGAGATTGACGGGAAAGATGGGAAGAGACTCGTGTGTGCATGTAAATATGCTGGGAATCTGCGGGATGAGATGCTGAATCGGTCACAGAAAGACAGCAGAGGAGAAGCAGAATAAATGTAACGCTCAATACAAGTAATAATGTAATGCACAATAAACCCACACTTGTCAAATACAATCTTTACATGTGCCATTCAATCTTGCTACCACCCACAATATTTAAGAGTTATACTGTACACACACACACACACACACACACACACACACACACACACACACACACACACACACACACACACACACACACACTTTTTGTAGTAGTAGTAATAGAAGTAATATTATTAACGAATCATCTTCCTCACAAATTTAAATAAATATTCATTCATTCATTGTCTTACGGCATAGTCCCTTTATTCATCAAGGGTGGCCACAGCGGAATGAACCGTCAACTTATCCAGCATATGTTTTACGCAGCGGATGCCCTTCTAGCTGCAACACAGTACTGGGAAACACCCACACACACTCGCGTTCACACATACACTCATACACTATGGCCAATTTAGTTTCTTCAATTCCCCTATAGCGCATGTGTTTGGACTGAGGGGGAAACCGGAGCACCTGGCATTTCTGTGTGCAAACTCCACACAGAAATGCCAACTGACCCAGCTGGGACTCAAACCATAGACTTTCTTGCTGTGAGGTGACAGTGCTAACCACTGAGTCACCGTGCTGCCCAATTTGTGTTTTTTATAATCCTTAATGGACTGAATGCTTAAAGAATTTGCTTTTTGTATAACACAAAAAAGTATAAAGGAAGTTCATAATAATTCACTTTTACTTTAATCCTCATCCATACCAAAATATATAAATGAAAATGAAAGGCTAAATTACTAAATTAAAAATTTTAATTAAATAAAATATTTAAAATACTAAATATCTACTTTTGGATGAAATAAAAAACTAAAATGTATCTTAAATGACCAAATACATCTTCATAACTAATATCCACACTCTTTAAAAGGAAAATAAAACACTAAAATGTATCTAAATGACTAAATATCTCTTCATAACTAATATCCACACTCTTCATAAATGAAAATAAA
>CAIGQW010055024.1:20937920-20951318 GCA_903798125.1 Danio choprae | reverse complement strand
GCCAGAACCAGAAAGAACCAGTTTAAACCAGCTCATGACCAGCAAGAGCCAGTATAAACCAGCCCATGAACAGCCAGAACCAGAAATAACCAGTTTAAACCAGCTCATGAGCAGCCAGAACCAGAAAGAATCAGCTTAAATCAGCAAAAAAGTGTCAAAACCTACCTTACAGACATATGCTGTTAATTTTACACAGTCATCATTAGAGCTTAATCAATAATAATAATACTTAATAATAATAATAATAATAATAATAATAATAATAATAATAATTTAATAACTTTATATAGCACCTTTAATCAGTTTTGTAAAACACAGTGGATGGTACGATTTTAGATTTTCAAAATAAATGTAAAAATCTGGGGGTGATATTTGATAGTTATTTAACCCTAGGATCTCAAGTTAGAAATAGAGTTAAAATGTAATAATTTTTTTAATCTAAGTAACATTGCAAGACAAAAACCAGGGTTATCTCTCTCAGCTACTGAAACAGTGATCCACTGTTACACTTTAGTTTTCCCCCGAAATGACTGTAATGTACTGCTTGCATTCTTAAAAGCTTTTAACTGATTTTATAGTGTCTTATATACTGTATGATGTTCATTTTACCTTTTCTTATAATTATTATTGTCTTTTTTTGTTTTATCTTCTTCTGCATAAAGCACTTTGTACCTTGTATCTTTGTACTTTGTATCTGTAGGCCATAGAAATAGTTAAAGTAACAATACAGAACACACATGACAACCAATTATAAAAATCTAAGATAAGCAATCAAAAACAGCTAACCCAAATGCTAATGTTCTCAAGGGGGGTTTATGTGTGTTTTCTTCTGGTTGTGTGTTAGACTCTTACTGTTGAATACTCTGGAGAGCAAGCTGCTAAAATGCAAGCTGTTGAATCTGCTGCTGGACGAGGCTTGTTCACAAAAAACAGCTTTGCCCATGTCTCTATGCCTGGTTCTGCACTACCTCAAGAGCTCCACGCTGACCTCAGACCCTTCCGTAAGAGACCATCCTTTTTATTTTTTTATTTTATTGGAAATTATTACACTTCTCTCTGGAAAACTTGATTATGATTGGTCAGTCATGACATTCCAAGGTATGTTATTCTCTGATAACAACCGATTAAACTAATAACACAGGCTCATCTGTGTTTCTTTTATCTCTGGCATGATGACAGTACATTTACTAGATATTTTTCAAGACACTAGTATTCAGCTTAAAGTGACATTTAAATGCTTTACTAGGTTAATTAGGTTAATTAGGGAAGTTAGGGTAATTAGGCAAGTCATTGTATAACAGTGGTTTGTTCTGGAGACAATCGAAACAAATATTGGCTAAGGGGGCTAATAATATTGACATTATTAATATTGATAATATTAATATTTTTTTTATTAAAAACTGATTTTATTCTAGCTGAAATAAAACAAATAAGACTTTTTTCAGAAGAAATGGGTATCGGGTATGGCGCAATGGGTATCGCTGTCGCCTCAAAGCAAGAAGGTCGCTGGTTGGCCAGTTGGCATTTCTGTGTGGAGTTTGCATGTTCTCCCTGTGTTCACATAGATTTCCTCGGGTGCTCCAGTTTACCCCACAAGTCCAAAGACATGCGCTATAGGTGAATTGGGTAAGCTAAATTGTTCATAGTGTATGTGTGTGTATGTGTGTGTATGGGTGTTTCCCAGTGATGGGTTGCAGTTGTAAGGGCATCCGCTGCGTAAAACGTAGGCTGGATAAGTTGGCGGTTCATTCCGCTGTGGTGAACCCTGATTAATAAAGGGACTAAGCCGAAAAGAAAATTAATGAATGAATACTGTGAAAATTTCTTGCTCTGATAAACATAATTTGTGAAATATTTGAAAATTCACAGGAGGGCGAATAATTATGACTTTAACTGTATATATTTATTGTAACCTCAAATCAAAAAATGAATTTCCTTGTTACGCTAGGTGGGCTACCAATCAGCCCGGGCCTATTTGCAGATGCCCAGAACCCAAATCTTCCAGTCTCAGCTTCAACTACAGTGTTTGAGAGTCAAAGTAGATGTTAGTCGTGGGTAGCCAGTGTTGACCATAGGCTGGCATTATGCAAGTTTGTTAAAAACCTACATACTGTACGTTTGTAACATGATCAATTCTTTCTTATCATGCACTTTGATATTTGAAACATTGGTGAATTTTTACATTCATAAAACAATATCGTGGGTGGCACGGTGGCTCAGTGGTTAGCACTGTCGCCTCACAGCATGAAGGTCGCTAGTTCGAGTCCTGGCTGGGCCAGTTGGCCTTTCTGTGTGGAGTTTGCATGTTCTCCCCGTGTTGGCGTGGGTTTCCTCCGGGTGCTCCGGTTTCCCCCACAGTCCAAACACATGCGCTATAGGTGAATTGAATAAACTAAGTTGGCCGCAGTGTTTGAGTGTGTGCGTGAATGTGACAGTGTATGGGTGTTTCCCAGTACTGGGTTGCGGCTAGAAGGGCATCCGCTGCGTAAAACATATGCCGTAATAGTTAGCGGTTCATTCCACTGTGGCGACCTCTGATAAATAAGGGACTAAGCTGAAGGAAAATGAATGAATAAATGAAAATATAATATAGAGAAATGCACAATACCAGCACTTTAACACTTTAATGCATCGTTAGTGTATACATAAGATGAACTAATAGGATCTTCCTGCAGGACGGAGCAGAGAGGTGGAGAAAATGGGATGAACTTCTCCAGCTTTTGTGGATGCTGCTGCTCAGCTATGATGAAGTAGTGACAGGTGACTAACTACTTCTAATTGTTTTCTCTTTTCAGCAGATATAAAGTAGAATTTTAAACAAATGAATGAAGTTATGAATTGCCTTTTTAATTATTTTGGACTGTTTATTGAAGATACAGTGCATCCGGGAAGTATTCATAGCGCTTCACTTTTTCCACTTTTTTTTTTGTTACAGCCTTATTCCCAAATTGGATTAAATTAATTTATTTCCTCAACATTCTTCACACAATCCCCCATTATGACAATGTGGAAAAAGAGTTTTTGAAATTGTTGCAAATTTATTAAAAATAAAAACCTGAATAATCACATGTACATCAGTATTCACAGCCTTTGCTTAATACTTTGTCGATGCACCTTTGGCAGCAATTACAGCCTCAAGTCTTTTTGAATATGATGCCACAAGCATGGCACACCCGTCTTTGGGAATTTTTGCCCATTCCTCTTTGCAGTACCTCTCAAGCTCTATCAGGTTGGATGGGAAGCGACGGTGTAAAGCCATTTTCAGGTCTCTCCAGAGATTGTTGTTGTGTGAGTTGTTGTTGAGTTGTTGTGAAGCCACTCCATTGATTTTTTGGCTGTGTGCTTTGGGTCATTGTCCTGATGAACCGTCGCGCCAGTCTGAGGTCAAGAGCACTCTGAAGCAGGTTTTTATTCAGGATGTCTCTGTACATTGCTGCATTCATCTTTCCCTCTATCCTGACTAGTCTTCCAGTTCCTGCTGCTGAAAAACATCCCCACAGCATGATGCTGTCACCACTATGCCTCACTGTAGGGATGGTATTAACCTGGTGATGAAATGAAATGCCTGGAATTTACTCCAAAGAGTTCAATTTTAGTCTCATCAGACCAGAGAATTTTGTTTCTTATGGTCTGAGAGGCCTCACAGTGGCGCAGTGGGTAGCACGTTCGCCTCACAGCAAGAAGTCGCTGGTTCGAGCCTTGGCTGGGTCAGTTGGCGTTTCTGTGTGGAGTTTGCATGTTCTCCCTGTGTTGGCGTGGGTTTCCTCCGGTTTCCCCCACAAGTCCAAAGACATGCGGTACAGGTGAATTGGGTAGACTAAATTGTCCGTAGTGTATGTGAATGGGTGTGTATGGATGTTTCCCAGAGATGGGTTGCAGCTGGAAGGGCATCCGCTGCGTAAAACATATGCTGGATAAGTTGGCGGTTCATTCCGCTGTGGCGACCCCAGATTAATAAAGGGACTAAGCCGAAATGAAAATGAATGAATGAATGGTCTGAGAGTCCTTCAGATGCCTTGCTTTGACATGCATTGTCAACCCTGGGATGTATTATAGACGGGTGTATGCCTTTTCAAATCATGTCCAATCAACTGAATTTACCACAGGTGAACTCCAGTTCCTGCTGAAACATCTCAAGAATGACCAGTGGGAACAGAATGTACCTGAGCTCAGTTTAGAGCTTCACGGCAAAGGCTGTGAATACTGATGTACATGTGATTTGTCAGGTTTTTTATTTTTAATTTTCCACATTGTGATTATGGGGTATTGTGTGGAGAATTTAATTCATTTTGGAATAAGGCTGTAACATAAAAAAAGTAGAAAAAGTGAAGCTTTTATAAAAAATTTACAGCTTTTATTATCCATTTATTATCCACTTACTAACCAAACTGAAAGAAATAAAAGAAAAATCAGGTTTATATCTTCGAAACACGAATTTTGTCACTGTTTTGCAGCACACTAGCTTATAGATATGCTTAAAACTAACATACTAACATTTAGAACGTGACCTAAAGCACATGCAAATGATGAGGGCGTGGCCCGTGTTTGTTTTGTGTTCTGATTGGCCTTTTGCCTACCGGGGTTTTACACTTGTGGAATTTAAATAAGAACGGGGAAACAATGGTGTTTGAGGGTCACGGTATGGCCATTTTCATACACTGATCTTTTATTATTCGACTATGCCTAGATACGGTTTTACCAGATTTTCTTTATACAGGGTGTCTGCGGGGTCTTAAAATGTCTTAAATTTCAAAAACTAAATTTTAGGACTTTTTAAAAGTCTTAAATTCACTGAAATATAGTGTTGTAAGTCTTAAATAATTTTAAACAGGTCTTAATTTTCAGTACAAACCAACCCGATCAGTACAACCAACAATCCATCTAAAAGTTAAGTTTAACAAAAGTTACATTTAACTCTAACTTTACCAATGTGGTTTAATTATCTTCCTTACAAAAAACATTAGTTTAAAAGTTCTCCATGCGTTTATAGCTACCTGCTGAGCACACAGTTGTGCATGAATTTAGTTTACTATTTTATAATATTTACATTTACATTTTTTCTTAAAAGTTTATTGTTTTAAATTAAATCTTTACATTTTTTTTTATTAAAACGTTTTTAAAACTCGTTTTTTTTTCTTATAACAGTAATGCTGAAGGCGGCTCAGTGGTTAGCTCTGTCACCTCACAGCAAGAAGGTCGCTTGTTTGAGTCCCGGCCAGTTGGAATTTCTGTGTGGAGTTTTGGCATGGGTTTTTTTCCGGGTGCTCCGGTTTCCCCCACAGTCCAAAGACATGTGCTATAGGTGAATTGGGCCATAGTGTATGAGTGCATGTGTGAATGAGAGTGTATGGGTGTTTTCTAGTACTGGGTTGTGGCTGGAAGGGCATCCGCTGTGTAAAACATATGCCGGAATAGTTGGCGGTTCATTCCGCTGTGGCAACACCTGATAAATAAGGGACTAAGCCGAAGGAAAATGAAATAATGAATGAAGTAATGCTGAAAAAAAAAATTAAAATATGTGGCTAGGAAAAATATTTTCTACTTGCCAGTGGAAAAAACTTAGCCCTGTATAAGTCTGCAATTTTATTCATAATGGTCTTAAAGGCCCCATGAAATTAAAATATAGTTTTTTAGATGTTAGTATCAGTATGTTAGTTTTTTAAGATATCTATAAGCGTGTGTGCTTCAAAACAGTGACAAAATTCGCGTTTAGAAGATATAAACATGTAAAGCTTGCAGTTTGTCACGTCCACCTAAATGGATCAACGGTTTTATTCAGGTCACCTCATACTTCAGTTTCTCATCAAATCTTCTGACCAATCAAATGCTCTCTAGTGTCTGACATGCTCCGCCCCCTTTAAGACGCTTCTCGTTTGCTTTTCTTTTGATGCGCATGAGCTCAACAACTCTCACTGGCAAGGCGGCGATCATAACAAACTGCTATTGGCTGTTTTGTTAAAAGGGGTGGAGCAACACTATGTCCCGCCCTCTCTTCGTGTTTCGGTTGAGATTACATCAAAAATTTAATAAAAATCCATATTTTAAAGCACTTCACGGGACCTTTAAAAAGGTCTTTAAAATATTTAAATTTGACCTGGTGAAACCTGCAGAAACCCTGTTTATAGGGAGCCTTTAAAGGCAAGGCAAGCCAAGGCAAGTTTATTTATATAGCACATTTCATACACAGTGGCAATTCAAAGGGCTTTACATAAACAGGAATAAAAGAGAGAAGTACAAAAAATAAAAACAAATAATATGAAAACAGATAAAAACAGATTAAAATGTGTTAAAACAGGTTATAAAAGAATGAAAACGAAAAGAAAGACATAATAGTGCGATCTGTCGGACGTAGCACAGTGCTCATTCAGTAAAGGCACAGCTACACAGATGTGTTTTCAGTCTGGATGTGAATGTACCTAATGTTGGAGCACGTCTGATCATTTCTGGAAGCTGATTCCAGCAGCGGGGGCGCAATAGCTGAAGGCGGATTCACCCTGCTTTGACTGAACTCTTGGAATTTCTAGTCCATATGATCCTAAAGATCTGAGTGATCTATTAGGTTTGTATTCAGTGACCATATCTGTAATGTATTGAGGTCCTAGGCCATTTAGTGATTTATAGACAAGTAGTAATATTCATTCATTCATTCATTTCGGCTTAGTCCCTTTATTAATCTGGGGTCACCACAGCAGAATGAACCGCCAACTTATCCAGCATATGTTTTACGCAGCGGATGCCCTTCCAGCTGCAACCCATCTCTGGGAAACATCCATACACACCCATTCACACTCATACACTACGGACAATTTAGCTTACCCAATTCACCTATAGCGCATGTCTTTGGACTTGTGGGGGAAACCGGAGCACCCGGAGGAAACCCACACCAACACAGGGAGAACATGCAAACTCCACTCAGAAACGCCAACTGACCCAGCCAAGGCTCGAACCAGCGACCTTCTTGCTGTGAGGCGAACGTGCTACCCACTGCGCCACCGTGAGGCCCAAGTAGTAATATTTTAAAATCTATTCTGAATGTAACTGGGAGCCAGTGTAAAGACCTGAGGACAGGTGTGATGTGCTCTGATTTTCTGGTTCGGGTCAGAATCCTGGCAGCAGCGTTCTGGATGAGCTGCAACTGTCTGACTGTCTTTTTAGGAAGGCCAGTGAAAGACTAACATACTGATACTAACATATAAAAAACATCTTTTAATTTCACAGCACCTTTAATGTTTGTTCCTCAGGTCACCTGCGCTGCTCCATCACGAGGCGCTCTGAGAGGATTCAGGCTCCGTCTTGGACTGGCGATGATCAGGTGAAGCGTTCAGCAGTGAAAGCAGCTGCAGACGCCTTTATATCACGAGCAGAAAATGACACCGGCCATTCTCTGCCCACGGAAATACAGGATTTACTCTCTCAGCTACAAGAACACATAACGGACACGTCCAGTGTTATTTCCAGTCATTAAATCTTTTATATTAACTTGACAGATTGTTTTATAATAAATTCATTTTTATACAATATGTTTGTTTGTTTGTTCACTACACAAAATATTCATTCATTCATTTTCTTTTCGGCTTAGTCTCTTTATTAATCTGGGGTCGCCACAGCGGAATGAACCGCCAACTTATCCAGCATATGTTTTACATAGCGGATGCCCTTCCAGCTGCAACCCATCAATGGGAAACACCTATACACTTCCATTCACACACATACAGACAATTTAGCTTACCCAATTCACCTATACCGGATGTCTTTGGACTTGTGGGGGAAACCGGAGCACCCGGAGGAAACCCACGCCAACACGGGGAGAACATGCAAACTCCACACAGAAATGCCAACTGACCCAGCCGAGGCTCGAACCAGCGACCTTCTTGCTGTGAGGCGATCGTGCTACACGATCCCCTACACAAAATAATAAAGAGCAAATAATGATAAAGAAACATTATTATGCTCTCCTCTTAGAAATGCATGATAACCAATATGTGCAGTGTTGCTGTTTATAACTTATTTATATAAATGAAAAGGTATTTTTATGATTACAGTTTGTGTCTGTATGCACTACACTCGTTAGCATCACTGAGTAATTGCAATCAAATTACTCTGTATTGTAATTAAAATGTTCTTTTTTGTTTTGTTTTAACTTAAAATGTAATGTTTCAGTATTATTTGTCACGTCTGTATTGTTTTTTTTGTTTTAGTTTGAGTTATTTGGGACAAAATGACAATGAGAGACTGCATTTGCTGAAATAAAATAAGTTTGTATATTTTTATATTCATTCAGGTTCATGTTTAAGGCTTTTTTATTTTATTCATTCATTCATTCATTCATTCATTTTTCTTCAGCTTAGTCCCTTTATTCATCAGGGGTCGCCACAGCGGAATGAACCGCCAACTTATCCAGCATATGTTTTACACAGAGGATGCCCTTCCAGCTGCAACCCAGTACTGGGAAACATCCATACACACTCTTACACTCACACACTACAGCCAATTTAGCCTATTCAATTCACCTATAGCGCATGTCTTTGGGCTTGTGAGGGAAACCGGAGCACCTGGAGGAAACCCACGCCAACACAGGGAGAACATGCAAACTCCACACAGCAATGCCAACTGGCCCAGCCGAGACTCGAACCAGCGACTTTCTTGCTGTGAGACGACAGTGCTAACCACTAAGCCACCGTGTCACCATATGCACAAATTAAATTTAAAAAAATTATGTTTTTATATTTCATTCATTCATTCATTTTCTTTTCAGCTTAGTCCCTTTATTAATCTGGGGTCGCCACAGCGGAATGAACCGCCAACTTATCCAGCATATGTTTTTTGCAGCGGATGCCCTTCCAGCCGCAACCCATCCCTGGGAAACATCTACACACACTCATTCACACTCATACACTACAGACAATTTAGCTTACGCAATTCACCTATAGCGCATGTGTTTGGAATTGTGGGGGAAACCGGAGCACCCGGAGGAAACCCACGCAAACACAGGGAGAACATGCAAACTCCACACAAACGCCAACTGACCCAACCGGGACTCGAACCAGCAACCTTCTTGCTGTGAGGCGACAGTGCTAACCACTGAGCCACCGTGTCACCATATGCACAAATTAAATAAATTTTTAAAATGTTTTTATATTTTATAGTTATCATTATTTGTTTAATCTTTGTCTCTGTTTTTACCGTATTCAATTAATTTTTCACACACAATTGTCATAACTAATGATAAAGATGATTTACTTGTTTTGCCACTATGAATATATATATATTTTAATTTGTGCTCTTGAGAGGTATAAAGACGGTCTCTCACCTTTTATTTTCATTCATTTTTTAATGTTATGGTGTGAAAAATGTTTATTTAAACCATCTTTCTCTGTATTTGATACTGTGGTTATCTGCAAAACTGAATTTAACTAAAGGAGTTAATTTATTTACGTAGTTATTACTATTATTTATTTTCTTTTGGTATTTTTATTGTTCTTTCCTGTATGTTTTGTTGTTTTTAGTTTGTGTTATTACTAGTCGTCCATGTGATTGTAGCCTACTCCCTGTGTTTTAAAATTAAAAACCACTATAAATATAATACAAGAAATTATTAAGTTATAGGATAATAACGATTGTGTGTCAAATCCTGTGGAGCTGCATACCTAGACAGCATCCTGAGCAGCACAGGTGTGTTCTAGGTAGGGATCTCGGTAGGGGTTGAGCCATGAGCAGCAGGATAAGGGCTCATGGATGGACCCTTGTTTTTAAAGCGGCACAACAGCTGCACAAAAACCCTCCGCCATGATGCTGCGCTGCTTTTCATGACTAAACAGGCGACACGACGAATGAAATAAAGCCTAAACGAGACACGCAGCAGACTTCAGGAGTTGGTATGATATTGGAGGTAATTCACACAGATTAACGGTGAAGATTTGCTGTTGTTTTGAGTTCCTGTTTGGGTTTGTTTTCAAATTAGCTACGGCTACATGAGTTAGCTTCACCTTGTTTAGATGCAGAGAATTGTGTTTTATTATTATATTACTTTTAAACACATGTACACCATGGTTCCTGAATACGAATGGATTTATCATACGTGCTTGTGTTAATTGAGATATAATTTTTTTCGCAGCTTTTGCAGCCTGTGGCTAATGCTAATAACAAACCAGGTTAGCTTTTGGGGAAATATTACTATATCAGTAAACAAACGCATTGAATGCTTTTTTTTTTTTAATTGTCTGATTGACATGATATGTTATGTTGTGTCACTTTGTGACTGCAGCGCTTTAGAATATTAATGAGCTTATTTGGGTCATTAGCATAGCACAGAGCTAACGTTAGTTGTTTGTTAGCTTGCGTGCTTTTTTGCATTCATTGTTTCATTTGACGTTCATGAGACTGTATACATAGGATGTTTACATTAATAGGCACGTTTTAAAATATAGATAGTGTTTTGTCATGTAACAGGTGTGTTTTCGTCTTTAATTCCGCTTAGTTGACACGTTACGTTTGTTTTTGACAGCTCCTATTTGCTAGGTTGCTTGGTTTTCTGTTTATTTATCTACTGTTCATCATATACTTGTCACGTAAACAAAGTAAGACTTAAGATTTTGGAAAACATTGGACTGTGTTTCAAAATGCGTGAGCCGCCTATCTAGGCAGTGTTTATAGGCTTACTGTGTCATGGCTGTCTAGATAGGCAGGTGGCGATATATTGAGACACAACCAAAGCCTTTCCTTGATCTAGTTTTAGGTTTGTGGTTGAATTGGGACTTAGCATTATTTAATCTTATTTCATACAACATTTGTGGTCAAATTATGCTTGCAGACAGGTACATTATTGCAAAAACATTACAAACATATAAATAAAAGTTTCTATTATTTATATTTTAAGTAATTAAAAACATCTAGCTTTCAAATGGTATTTTGGCTCTGCACGGTGATCCATGAATAGAATTTTAATCAACTTTTAATGTCATTTAATCAAAATAAATTCTACACATACCCAGTAATCAACTTTTGAATTACATTTAATGCATGTTCTCTGTTGATCTATGATTGTCATTATTTTTTTGGTTCAGAAAAAGTGTTAAACTGCACACTTTCTCTGAGGTATAGAATAAAAACAACAACACTGCATTACACTTTTTAGATAATTGACCTTTTTTTTATGTCTGTCTTACCCCATAGTTGTAATGAATGACCTTTCCCAGTAAAACGTTAAGTAGCAAAAACATTTCTCGGATAATAAATTTGTGTTTGGGTCTTGGTCTGAATAATAATGACATGATAATGTGTGTGTAATCATTCTTATGTATTTTATGCACACACAGTGGTCTAGGGATGCCAAAGGAGAAATATGACCCGCCTGACTCCAGGCGGATATACACCATCATGTCCAGCGAGGAGGCCAGCAGTGGGAAGAAATCCATCTGGGATGGGCTTGAAATAACCGGTATGAAACAGATCACTTGAATGGAAATGACACTCGTTAAAGAAAGAGATCTTTGTATTAGTTAGGCGTTCCCATTAATTGATTATTTGTCAATAATGAATGATTAAGCGTAAATGGTATTAAATGCACAGTTCACCCCAAAAAGTACATTTACTCACTGTTGACTCACCCTCAAGTCGTTCCAGTTTCTTTTTTCTGTTGAACACAAAACCTGTAACCATTGACTTCCATAGTAGCAAAAAAATTAATAATATAAAAGTCAATGAGTAGCATCAGCCAGCATTCTTCAAAATAACTACTTTTGTGTTCAACAGAAGAAAGAAACTCCTATAGCTTTTGAACAAGTGAAGGGAGTGTAAATGATTCTTGGTTGAACTGTCCCTTTAAATAGTCAGTCATTTTTAGAGTCAGAGTCTTTTTACACTCTTACTAGTCTTCTATTAACGCATTGCAAGCAGAGTGGGATCTATTTTCGATGAATAAAAGCTGAAATTAGCACAATGTTGGAAAAACATTTGTTTATATAGATTATTTATACCTGCGGGCCTCACAGTGGCGCAGTGGGTAGCACGTTCGCCTCACAGCAAGAAGGTCGCTGGTTTGAGCCTCGGCTGGGTCAGTTGGCGTTTCTGTGTGGAGTTTGCATGTTCTCCCCGTGTTTGCGTGGGTTTCCTCCGGGTGCTCCGGTTTCCCCCACAAGTCCAAAAACATGCGGTACAGGTGAATTGGGTAAGCAAAATTGTCTGTAGTGTATGAGTGTGAATGGGTGTTTCCCAGAGATGGGTTGCAGCTGGAAGGGCATGCGCTGCGTAAAACATATGCTGGATAAGTTGGCGGTTCATTCCGCTGTGGCGACCCCAGATTAATAAAGGGACTAAGCCGAAAAGAAAATGAATGAATGAATTTATACCTGCTGCAGAACATTCCTTGATGTCACAAGTTTTTGATACCAGGAGAAAATCATACATCTTCTTTATGCTGAAAGATTACAAATGTCTTTAAATATATAAATTACATTGTAAAATACATTCTGAGGGAGCCTATATGTGAAATACAGTTTCATGTCTCCAAGGTATATGCAAATTGTCAGTTCAAAGCACGGCTGTGTCTATCGTCTAACAAATGGATAGGCAACACGTTTAAGCTGGTCAAGTGGCAGGACGGGTTTTGACCCCAGTACTTCATTTGCATGCTTTGTTTTCATGCTAAAATGTATCATGAATGGGTATTTATATGCTGATGAGATCAGGGCTGGAGAAATGCAATTTACCCTGCTGACAACAACACTTTGTTTGCATGCTTTGTTTCGGCTGTCTCCACCCATGTATTTAAAGCTGAGTGCCTGGCTGCACTAGTTCAGAGATCTTTCGATGAATGCCACAGCGACGCAGAGTTCCCATTAAAGGATTCTGCTTTGAAAATACCCGAAAATCTCCCTGGTTTTGTTGCTTCTTCAAATTCACAACAATGGCAAAACCCTAAGTCTGTGAAGCATGTTTTTAGGGCTGCTTGTTTATTTAAAATAAAAAAACAGGAAAAATAAAATCACCACAGTAATATTTTTTTCAATATTGTAATTACGATTATGAGTGGGCCATATGACCAAAACTTTATATGTAATATAAAGTATAAATGAATGCTTTTAAACGCAAGTATAATATATATGTAAAGTATATAAAGTATTTTATATATGTAAAATATAAAACTTCTATATAATATTATTTTTAAAAATGATTATTATTTATATTTTTAAATTTATTTATTATTTTCTGAGATCAAGGTTGCTATTACAGCAAATAAATTTCAGAGGTCAGGAAAATTCTGAATTCTCAATACCACAGCAGAATGGGTAACTAAAATCATTCATTCATTTTCATTCGGCTTTATTCATCAGGGACTAATTTATTGATCGTTACAGCGGAATGAACCGCCAACTTATCCAGCATATGTTTTACGCAGCG
>CAIGQW010055024.1:20915415-20927920 GCA_903798125.1 Danio choprae | reverse complement strand
TAAGTTTACATTTAAAATATTTAAAGTATTTAAATATTTAAGTATAATAAAAAAATAAGCAATGGAATGTGTGACGTTTTATAGACTTTTCACTTGAAAAAGTGGGGAATTGGCCGTAATTTTGAAGTTATTTCAGATGTAATTGCATTAAATTACATAAAATAGGCTACTGCATAGTTTCTACAACAAATTTGACAAAACAAGAATGCATATAACCTTTATTTAATGTTCAGTGGAAATGTTTAATTTAAGATTCCCACTTTTACATACGTTGATCAGTTTAAGATAAAGTTTTTAAAATTGAGTTTTTAAAAGAATTAAAAGTGCACGCATGCATGTGTGTGTCTGCCTTTTATAAATGTGATATCAACCTCTACCACTTGATCAATAATAATGTAAGCAGTACTAAAAATAGTGTTTAGAATGAGTAATAATCCCATTAATCTAGTTACAGTACATGTCCCAGTCGTAGGTCAGTGAATTTAAGCTAATTATTTATTTTTTTGCAGTAATATCAAAGGTGAAACTTTAAACTATGGTATTGAATCTAATTGTAATTTTCCCAAAAAAGGACAAGCCATTCTCGTAACTTTGTTCTTTGTGTGACAGAAATGTAGGCAATGAATGACTAAGGCTAAGGCGAGAAATACCGCTTCGTCTTCAAAAACTCAGAGTTTAGAGAATGAAACCTGCTCCTGACCACGGTAGCTGACTCTGAGTAAAAGTTTCCTCTCTTTCAGAAACAGGCTTGACTTACCCTGCTTTCTCGAGTTTGACAAACCTGCCATTTTGAAACGTAAAATACAGAGTTTCTCTCATTTCAGGGTTAACATACTCTGAGTCTTCATCTAACCTCCTTTCTGAAATGGGGCCCTGGAAAGTTCAAGAATTTTCAGGATTCACTTTTCTGTGTTTTTGTTTTTGGACTTGTTTGCTTGTTCATACTTCAGCATCCATACTAAAATAGTTACAGATTTTTGGACAAGAAAACCAGCATGTCCGTCTGCGTGATTTCATAGATGCACACTGTTAGTAAAAACATTGCCTGATGTGCTGAGTGTGCTAATGCCAGGCACAAAAGGATACTTTATATTATTTAATTGCAAACCGTTGCGATATTTCAATATATTGTGCAGCCACATCTCAGACCAAATTTCCATGTCAGTATTTCTAATGCTAATTGATTGTTTTATTATTGAAAAAGAGCGTTTATGGGCCTCATGGTGGCGCAGTGGTTAGCACGATCGCCTCACAGCAAGAAGGTCGCTGGTTCGAGCCTCGGCTGGGTCAGTTGGCATTTCTGTGTGGAGTTTGCATGTTCTCCCCGTGTTGGCTTGGGTTTCCTCCGGGTGCTCCGGTTTCCCCCACAAGTCCAAAAGACATGCGGTACAGGTGAATTGGGTATGCTAAATTGTCCGTAGTGTGCGTGTGTGGATGTTTTCCAGTGATGGGTTGCAGCTGGAAGGGCATCCGCTGCGTAAAACATATGCTGAATAAGTTGGCGGTTCATTCCGCTGTGGCAACCCCAGATTAATAAAGGGACTAAGCCAAAATGAAAATGAATGAAAGAGCATTTATATACAGGGTTCATATGGTTCTTTGGACAAGGCATTTTTCAGGCCTGGAGAAGGTTTGGAAAAACAAATGAACTCGAAATGTTTTGGAAAAATCATGGAAATTTGTTTAAAAAATATCTCTGCACTTGAATATATTTGAGATGACAATATTGGGTAAATTTCAAATACAGTTGCGCGGTTCATCTCTTCATGTGACGTTCTCTGTGTGGGGTAAAAAAAAAAAGCAACTCACAGTTTCAGCTTTGTCTCTTTCACTCGCATTCATCGTAATTCAAGCTACATTTTGAGCTTGGTGTCCAGAAACAGCCTCTAGCTACAGGGGTAAGATACTGTGGCTGCTAAAAGCTAATTTGTACTATTCTTATGCAAGTCTTATGAAAGCACAAGCCAACATTTCTAAAGTATTTTCACACTGACAGCAAGATACTTTCTAAAAAACATTTTACCGATATAAAAATAAACACTATATAGATTCACATATTTTTGATATTTGATTTTGATATTCTGTATTGAATTTGAACGTGCATTTTTATTTATTTTCTTATTTTTTTAAACCACATGAAACATTAGATCATGAATATTTATCTGAAAGTCTTGTGATTTTAGTAGTAAAAATGTGTATGAACCCCTTATATAACTTTAATATTCCACTGATAACCTTCTGGGATATTCGAGTACACCTGTCCTAATAGGTGAAGTGCTCTCCTTGTGTTTTGTTTCTTTTTAAAGGTCAGGTTTTGTTTTTTTAGTTCAGTGATGCACAACAGGTAGCTGTGAATAGTGGATGTGTGTGCACCCCCTACAGCGCTGTCTGTCAGACTCACTTCATCTGCTGTGTCATACACAGGAAGTGGAGACCGAGCAGTATTTTAACTACTTCCTAGTGGAGCTGAGTAAACAGGGGTACGATGGATTCTTCAGCCCAAAATCCCGGGCCAGAACCATGTCTGAATCAGACAGGAAACATGTAGATGGATGTGCAATATTCTACAAGACTGAGAAGTGAGTAAAAGTGTGCTGTCAGACTCTCTGAGAGGTTTGAGGTGGTGTTTTGCATTGACGTTGATTTTTAAAACAATGTTTTTGCTTTAGGTTCAGCGTGGTGCAGAAACACACGGTAGAGTTTAACCAGCTGGCTATGGCCAATTCAGAAGGATCGGAGGCCATGTTGAATCGGGTCATGACCAAGGACAACATTGGCGTGGCTGTTTTGCTGGAGCTGAAAAAGGAGTTAATTGAAGTGTCATGTGAGTATATGCACTATTCAGACATTTTTTTTATTTTTAATTTGTGACTATTTAATTAGACCAAGTATCTGTACTGCAGCGAAAACACAAACGTTCACACGAATGGAAGTTTAAAGAGTCATATATTGCTTTAATGTGTATTGTAATGCAGTGAAAAAATATGGAAAATGAAGACAAGGCTATTAACTAGGAATTTTGATGTATTCATAAATGTAAACTTGGAATTCTGAGGAAAGTTCTGTTTAATCTTGTGGGAAAGTTATTTTAAGTTTAATATTAAAGTTCTCTTTTATATCAAATAAATGCATTTCTTTCACAACTAGAAATACTTTCAGTTCCAAAATTCAGAGCTGTGTTGTTTTTATTTTCATTCATTCATTTTCATTTCGGCTTAGTCCCTTTATTAATCTGGGGTCGCCACAGCGGAATGAACCGCCAACTTATCCAGCATATGTTTTACGCAGCGGATGCCCTTCCAGCTGCAACCCATCTCTGGGAAACATCCATACACACCCATTCACACTCATACACTACGGACAATTTAGTCCACCCAATTCACCTGTACCGCATGTCTTTGGACTTGTGGGGGAAACCGGAGCACCCGGAGGAAACCCACGCCAACACAGGGAGAACATGCAAACTCCACACAGAAACGCCAACTGACCCAGCCGAGGCTCGAATCAGCGACCTTCTTGCTGTGAGGCGAACGTGCTACCCACTGCGCCACTGTGAGGCCTCTTTTTATTTTATGCAGTATAAATTTCTGTATCCTAAATCTAACTGAATCACTAGTATTGATGATGGGAATTGCAAAAACGTTTTGATGCCTTAATGTTAATATAATTTAAGAAGACGGAGAAAAAAGAGCTGCATAATGAAATGGATGAATTTAAACCTTTTTCAAGAAAGGTGTGTACTTGCCGTAATATAATAAACACATCTGTATCCTTGGGCAACAAAACATAAGTGTAAATCTTTGGAAATTGTGATCTATGCATCATCAGAAAGCTGAATAAATAAGTTTTCCATTGATTTATAGTTTGATTTCTTTCTTTTTTTTTTGCCGATGCAGCTAAATTTGATCATCTGGAATCTGTGGATTCAAAAACATCTAAATATTGGAAGAAAAAAAAAGTTGTGAAGAAAATGGCAGTTCTTAGCACTGCGTATTAGAGGTGTGAACCTACACTGGTCTCATGGTTCGCTTACAATTATCATGCCATTGATTCGGTTCAATCCGATATGCATACTCGGTGCATAATGGTGCATTGACGATGCTTTCCATACACAACTTTATATTTTACTTCACTGCACAAGAACTCTTCTATAAAAAGTTTTAATTTACAAATATATTTATATATTATTTGCAATACAATTTAGTCTTTTAATACAAGCAGTCAGATATATAAACTGTACTTTTAATGTTACCTGCTCAAAGAAAACACTTTTTACATTTATTGGAGAAAACTCGCTCTGCAGATATGCTCGTGTCTGGATCCAACGTTACCTCACGACAGCAGGTCAAATGGCCCACAGTGAGAGAGTGAGAGAGAGAGGCAGAGACAGAAATGGAGTTTACAGCGTTTATTTTCTCCATAGCAGTGTAATAGGGGCTTCTGCTGTAGTCAGTGAAAAACTTTGCAGCACACGCAGTGAAGTTTCTGCATTGGAGTGTTTTAATTACACATGGTCTTCTCCCTCGCCATAGTAAACTAACGCAATATATCGCATGTGAGATAAATGACGTCAGTACAAAATAACCGGTTAGGATCTATTATTGAACTGATACCGAATTGTTCACATGTGCATCACGGTGCACTGAAGAAACAATTCATTTTGACGCCCCTAATGCGTATTACTGAACATAAATTGAGTTTGAATCTTTTTATAGTAGTAAATATACAAAATGTCTTCATGAAACATGATTTTTACTTATTTTTCTAATCATGATTGGCATAAAATAAAAACCTATAATTTTGACCCATACAAAAGAGCATTTTTGCTTATTGCTTAAATATACTCATGCAACATAAAATTGGTTTTGTTGTCCACCTATTTAATTGCTCCAGGTGAAGGCTACGTTGTTAATTTAACCATGTTTTAGTTTTACAATCCAGCCTTTTTTTTTGTTTTTCTTCTTGCAGCGGGTAAGTCAATCCATGCAATGGAGAAACAGCTCCTACTAGTGGCTAATGCTCACATGCACTGGGACCCAGAGTACTCTGACGTGAAGCTGGTGCAGACCATGATGTTCCTATCAGAGGTAAAGAACATCATAGACAAGGCCTCTCGCAGTCTGAAGCACTCCTCGGTGTCTGGAGAAACCAGCAGCATCCCTCTAGTGCTGTGTGCCGACCTCAACTCACTACCTGACTCGGGTAAGACTTCCTAAAGTGAATCACCAAAGCCATCATTTTCTCACCCTCCTCTTGTCCCAAATTTCTGCTGAACATAACAGATAATGTGAAGAATGTTGGAAAGCAGGCACCATTGACTTCCATAGTATTTGTTGTTCTTACTATAGAACCACTCGAGTGTGAGTAAATGGTAAGAATTATAAATTTTTTTTTTTGTGAAATTTTCTTTTATGATGCTCGTTTACGATTATGAAATCGGGTTAATTTAGATTCCCTGCTTACTTGAAACTATTGCTGTATCTATTAGTAATAAAACAAAAACTTTAGATTTGTCATGTATATAAATGCTACTTTAAATATTTTATTTTGAAACTTACACCAACAGGATTGCGCTTTAGATGCCATCTTGTGGTCAGATGTGGAAATTTATTCATTGCTCAAACTCTCTTATGGGTGCAAAAACTCATTGCTGTGCATTGTGGCATTTATTGATTGCACTTCATAATGTTCACTGTGTTTTTGGACTACTAGAAATGGTTGCTCCCTCAAATTGTGCACTATTTGAGGGTATAGGTGGCGATTTGTGATACAGCCCATCGGTTTAACTCAGGTTGTCCGCAGGGTCTTAATGTCTTAAATTTCATAAATACAATTTCAGGCTTTAAAAGGTCTCAAATTTACTGAAATGTTGTGTTGTGTTTAATCAATTTTAAACAGGTCTTAATTTTCCTCTGTCTATACAAAGTTACCCAATCGAGCCAATTAATCACCAATTATCCATCTCAATAAAACTTAAGTTAAATATTCAACTATATTTACCAATATGGTGTAATTATCCTCAATACAGTAACATTTGTTTAAAAATTCTCTGTGTTTTAGACAGACTGTTGTGCATAAATTGTTTATTATAGTTTTTAATTTTTATTTATAGTTATAGTTTTTTATTTTTTTAATGTGTAAATATTTTAACTAGATTTAGCTTGTTTTGACACATTTAAAATATGCTATTAAGAAATAACTCAATTAAAATTGTTTCAATGAGGCAAGTTAAAATCTTTTTCATTGGCTCAACCATGCCATTAGAATAAAATCCTTGGCGTTTAGCCCTGTATTAGTCTGAAATTTGCTTCATAATGGTCTTAAGTCTTATACTGCATTCACACTAGAGTTTGAGCATGTAACATTCTGTTGTATGGTGCTGCAAAAAGGAGCAGGATTAAACCAGATGATTAGACATATAAAAAAAAAAGCAAGCGCTTGCTCCATATTTTACATTTCTGTCCAGAGAGGTCATGTTTTGATCTTCGAATCGTCTCACGCAATCACGTGATGTGATTTTGCAGGTCAGAGTTCAGCAAACTTGAACTTTCCAATGCAGCAAACTTTGAAACTTTGCATGCATATGAATGGAAGTCTATGGGGCGAAGTCTATGTTAACTGTGTATTGTCAGCTGCAGGAGATAACAGGTAGTTGTCAGGCATGTGTAATGAGTTGTAAATGTAAATGCAGGTGTGGTGGAGTACCTGAGCACAGGTGGAGTCGACTGCACACACAAAGACTTCAAGGAGCTGCGCTACATCGACAGCCTGACCAACTTCAACTGCAACGGCAAAAACAGCACATCTAATGGAAGGATCACGCATGCGTTCAAGCTGAAGAGTGCCTACGAGAACGGGCTCATGCCTTACACCAATTACACTTTTGATTTTAGGGTGAGTACATTGCAAATGTATTAATGCACATACTGTAATCCTCAGTGTTTTTGTTTCAGAATGCCGAGTGTGTTTGGGAAAGCTCTGAAACATATGAACTAGAGCTGTGTAATTAACCGAAATTCAGTTTAGATTTTTCAGTCAATACTAAATGTGTGTCTCCACAAGAGATCTGAGACCTGACTAAGGGCGTATTATTTTGTATTATTTTTAGTCGTTTGGGATGCAGTGACACGCAGTCAAATATTTTGCCGTACAGATCCACCCCTTTTGACACTCATAAATTATGATAAAGGTCCTCGTGCTGCAGATATTAGGAGGTTTGCTGAAGGTGCAGCTGATGTGCAGTGAGGGGTTTGCGTCTTTGATAAACTATGGCAGTTTGTGTTCATTGAAAAGTAAGAATGATTAATAAATCCACATGAAACAGTCACTTACAAGTGACATGTCTTCAGTTTGGTGCTCAGGCACACATTGCACTCACACTAGAAGCGTACCGCGCCTGAGCCCAACTAAACCGTGCTCTGGCACACCTCTTCCAACTGGGCCAGGGCCAACCAAACCACACCCAGGCATGGTACGGTGCACTCACACTTGCCAAACGAGCTGGGAAATGAGGGTCAAATGCACTCAGGCACGGTTTGGATAGCCTAGTGTGAGTACACCCTTAAACATCATTTGGGAAATATTTGAAATAATTATAATATTGATAATTCTGACTTCAGCTGTATATAATTTCAAACTGACATTGCAATATCTGCATCCATAATAGTTGATGCAGAATAATTTCTTGATTCACAATGCATCGATTTATAATCCAAGCACTAATAAAATCTCATAAAAAATAAAAATGCTGTGTGCTTCAACTCCTTGTGCTCACCTTTTTCCCTTGTTTTTTTTCCCATGTTAGGGTGTCATTGACTACATCTTCTACTCCAGGCCGCAGCTGAGCGTGCTGGGCGTTCTTGGGCCTTTGGACACAAACTGGCTCCTGGAGAACAATATCAGTGGCTGCCCGCACCCTCTAATCCCCTCTGATCACTTCTCCCTGTTTGCACAACTGGAGTTGGTCCTGCCTTATCCGTCCGCCCTCAATGGAGTCCACTTACCTGCGCACAGGTAGTGAGCCCTCCTGGCCACTGGTGGCAGTGCAAAGTCCCACGTTTTTCTGAAACGATAAAACCTCTAAGCTATTGTTTATTTTTTTAAATCTACATATATATTTTTTTTCTCTTTTACCTTTATTCATTTTAGGGTCCAAACAAATACCTATTTTTCAGGGAGATTTGTTTTGTTTTTGTTAAGCTATAGATCTTTTTATTTTTGTTAAATCAATCCCCTTCTATTGACTAATGTTATCATTAATTATTTTTTAATATATGGGCATAGCTTGTGTGCATGTATCCAAGCTGTAAGATGAGGGTAACACACTCGGTCACACACTCAAGGGGACTGCAGACTGATTTAATCAATTCTAAAAACCAGGTAAACAAGGTAAACAAAACTTTACCTAAAAATGAGCTTTAATTTACTCTTCCTCAGATAATTCATGACTTTTTAACATATTACATAACATTTTTAACATCAGCTAAAGATGTTTTTAGCTGAAACTGCAGTTCTTGGGGATTTATTAAATGCATGTCGTTGGCCAGCACTTTGAGAGTCAAAAAATTCATACAGGCTCAACAAAATGAATAGCCATGGCTTCTGATGATGTCTTATGAAGCAAAATGAATGTTTAGCGCAAGAAACTGAACATTATTTATAAAGTTATTATCATTTGTCGCATAATAACACACACCTGAGCTGGTGCAGTTTGTTTACAGTGGAGAGGAAGGATGCATGTGTTGTTGTGCATCAAAATATTATGTATCCTATATTCTGCAAAAAACATGCTCCTGCAAACCTCAGTATGTGTTCCAGGTTGCCACAAATGCTTCGGACCGTTAGCAAAGGCTGTTAAAAACACCAGTTCGTTTCTTGCACAGACCAGTCATTTCATTTCATAAGACCTCCATGTACCGGGTGTTAATTTTGTGTGCGTGTGCGTGCGCGCGTGTGTGTGTGTGAGGGAGGGAGGGAGGGAGAGAGACTGAGACTTGTGTGTGTGTGTGTGTGTGTGTGTGTGTGTGTGTGTGTGTGTACTCGTGTATGGTGTTTGTGTATGTATATATGTATATGTACGCTTGACATATGAATGCGTGATGTATGTGTATGTATGCGTGAAGTGTGTGTGTGTGATGTGTGTGTGTGTGTGTGTGTGAGGTGTGTATGTATATGCGTGGGGTGTATACGTGATGTGTGTGTATTTATTTTTTGGCTCTAAGTGCTAATAACCATTGACTTGAATGACATTGAATTGCATTCGTATGAATCACAAAGGACCACAGTTTCAGCTAATATAAAAGAATGTCCTACGATTGAGTAAATGAACATTTTTAAGTTCAGGTCTAACTGTCTCTGCAACCTGTTCACCAGTATGCATTCACCCCCAATTTGAGGTAGACTTTTGACATTTGCACACACACTACATTGCAGTCTCCTTTGCGTGAGTGACCGTTGTGTTATGCAGACCAATCTCAGTAAGCGAAAGAGTGGAATCCTGGGAGCTTTTCCACTTGTGCGGTGCTGAAACTCGCTTTACATCGGTGCTTCATCTCCTGATGTTTTATTCTCCCATCAATGGTGCAATATTTAGACGTTCAACGCGAGTGCACTGTTACAGAATGTTTTTTAAGACTCTAACTAAAAAAAAAAGCACTTATTTGTCTTTCTCTCCCCCCTCAGCTGGGAGTTGTAAAGATGTGAGCTTAATGTAAACCAAATTATTTTAGATGTCTGGATTCAGCGGCACTGCTTTTTGCACACTCTTGTTTTAACCCGTTCTATGGAGGCAGGCTCTCTTTTGGTTTCTTTTGTGACTAAGTTAAACTGCGCTTGAACTCAGTGTGGATTTTCTTAGAGAAGGAGGTTTTATATGAGAAGATTAACCAGGGAGTCTTTTAACCAGCGATTTATTGGGTCGGAAAAGGACCTTTTCATCCTGTTATTACATACACGAACTCATCCTTGGAAGATCTGTAGCGCTGTTCTCGAGGCTAGTAATGTTCTGACGCCCCAATATTATATATCAGAGGGCTCCTCCCAGGTCTTTGTACAAAATTTAATCAAATATAAATATATATATATATATAAATACACAGTTTTAGGATTGTATATGAGCCACATGCATACCATCTTTTTTTTTAATGTTTTGTACTACAGATAAATTATGCTCTAAATTCAGAAAAAGAAGAAGATTGTATTGTAAGCTCCGTTTTTATCAAAGAATCCAAATTTACCAGCTTGTATAAAATACTAAGAGGCTGTTCATGGTTCTCGCTGCCATACTTTTGCACTCATTGCTCAGTTTGCACTTAGTGTTTTTGATTATATTAAATTATTTACTCTCCAATTCTTCATCTCAAGCTATTGAGTGCATCTTGCTGTCGTTTATGTAAACATGCACTGTAGAAAGCGATTAGTTGACTTGGGGAAAAAAGTGAATAAACCCATTGACCTAAAATTAAGTAAATGCATGCGTAATTATACAAATTACGTTAAGTCAACTTAACAGTTCCAAGTTTCAACAGGTTTAATAAAAGGAAAACTCCACTTTTTAAAGCATATTCTCATTTCCAATTGTTTTTCATCCATTCAGCTGATCTCTGGGTCTGACAGGAGCACTTTTAGCTTAGCTTAGCATAGATAGTTGAGTCCGATTAGACCATTAGCATCTCACTCAAATGACCAAAGAGTTTGAGTAATCTTCCTGTTTAAAGCTTGACTGTTCTTCTATAGTTACATCACGATTGATGCAAAATGAAAAGTTGCTTTGTTTTTCCAGGTCAATATGGCTCGGACTATACCTGTTTTAGCATAATAATAAAGGTGTTTTGCTGCCGTACCATTGGCTGCAGCAGATGCAATGATATTATGCATTGCCTGAAAATCTGCTAACTTTAAATGGGAAACTTATTGAAACTCTTTGGTCATTTGAGCGAGATGCTAACGGTCTAATCCGATTCAATGATCTATGCTAAGCTAAAAGGGCTCCCGCCAGACTCCGCCTGAATTGATTAAAAATGGTAAAACATGTCTGTTTAACACTGAAAGATCTGTAAAATGAGCCTAAAAAGTGCAGTGTTCCTTTAAATAAAGTCAACTTGTCGCATTTAAGACAATGGATTTACTCACTAAAGTAATTTATCTCTTTTTACAGTGTCTTTCCTTCATGTAGTTGCTGCATCTGTATACGTTTTGCACGCTTGCTGTGGCGCAACCACTTGATTGAAAAAATACTGTCGTGTTAAAAATGTGATGTTTCTTTGCTTGTCATGCATCTTTTTGAGCTCCAAGAGTCTCATGAAATCAGGCATAGGACAGCATTTGTGTTTGAAGAATGTTTAGGTGTTTGCATTGCTGATTTTATAGTGTATTGTGCACTGGAAGAAAGTATTCATTGGATTTACTCAATTATTTTTAAGGTTAGTGGTTGCAAACAATGTATACGGGCTGAATCTAAAAGTTGAACATGACTAAATTTAATTGGTTTAAATTCAGCCTATATATATATATATATATATATTTTTTATTTGTTTGTTTGCAACCACTTAAATTGAGTAAATCCAACGATGAATGTTTTTCAGTGTGTCTGCGTTTCCATATCCATCTCTCTTTTATAGCCATGATCTTTTCTGTGTAGTGCCAGCTTGATGCATTCTTCCTCTTTTGTGAGAGTTATGTTTGAAATCATCTTCCGTAGCTATTAGTTGTGAGCCTTTTGGACCAAATTATCATCTCCAAGACTTGTAAAGGATGTCTGGCAGAGGTCTAATCGTGGTTAAGCGTTGTATTTTGGTTGATGTCCATCTATTCCGTGTTGTGTTTCTGCAGCATGGCTTTGTTTTAGCAGTAAGAACCAGAGCAAGTCTTTTTGTTATCCCGGAGCCTCTTCACTATATTCTTTAGCATTTGGTTTGGTCTTAAAAGTGACCATGAATTGTTAATGGTATTCTAGTAGAAATGAGATTTTAGCTTTCCTTTTTGTAAAGTGTGAATAAAATGTGTATTGCATATTTACTTTCTACAAACAAACGAATCGTGTTTTTGTGTGTGCGCGTGTGTGTGTATATATAGACTTTTTCTGCATCGTCGGTGTCTCTCTCTTTTGAATTATTTGGTTTATAATTATTAATATGTTAAATTTGCTCTCTCTGAATGACGGGAGAATGATTTGGCTCTAATGAATGTTGTTTGTGGAGTAGATTTGTGCAGTTTGTTGTCATGATGGAGAGCGGTTGCGTCTCGCATGCACTAAACTGTATGATGAAGTATATGAATGGAAGATATCAGTGCATTTCAAGAAGACATGAGCGGCTGTACTGGATGGTCATTAGAATAATATGGTATAGAGAATTAATTCGGAGAATAAACGTATTTGTTCCTAGATTAAGAAGGCTTGTTTCTGCCATGCAATAAAAAAAATTTATAAAATCAATTAAAATATTTTATATAAATAAATTTTGACTAGCCAGTTATAAACATGCGTTTCCTTATTAATTAGGATAAT
>CAIGQW010055024.1:20890485-20914102 GCA_903798125.1 Danio choprae | reverse complement strand
ATTATTATTATTATTATTATTATTATTATTATTATTATTATTATTATATATTTTTTATGCAACATTTTTTCTGTGTAACCTCAGAATTTAGCAACAAACAAAAAAAAAAAAAGAATTCAAATTGTTGATTTAGGTTTTAGGTTTCTTATTAGGTTTTACAAATTTAAGTGGATTGAACATGAAACTATTAAGTTGTCCCCAAAAAACTCAAGTATTATGAACAAATGGTGTATTTTTTTTTTTTTTTTTTTTTAATGTAGAGAATAAAAAAAATTAAGTATAGAAATGTTTGGCTTTCTATTTAATTAATACTTTATTATTATTTATTATTATTATTTATTATTATTATATTTTTTATGCAAAATTTCTTCTGTATAACCTCAGAATTTTTCAAAGTAAAGTCCAAATTGTGCAAACACAACTGATGTTTAATAATTCAGAGTTTTTTCGTTACACTGTTAAAAAATCTTGCTGACTTTTTAGATGAATCAAATGAACTTTTCCAGTCATCTCAACGTACATCAGTCAAACCGACTCAAATATGAAGTTTGTGTAATGTAATACATTTATTTGGAGCCTGATTAACTTGACCCTTATGTACTGTTGGGGATGTTTTCATCCACTCTGGGGTGATTTCTGAATCTCAATTTGGCCATAATGTGTTCTGTGTTTCAGCTAGCAGAATGATCTTATTTTGACACATATTTTGAGAAAATGCTTTGAATTTTTGTTAAAAACTCAACAATACTCAACAATGCACGGGTTAAAATTAATTAAATCAACATAATATTCTCTCTCTTGTCTTTTTGTGTCACATTTTTTTAGTGTATAATTACTAACTATAAAATAAATGGAGCAATCATGAGAATTGCAAGATCTAAACTCTCAGTTCTTTTGTTGCAATTTCCTTATTATTATTATTATTATTATTATGTGGCAGAAACGAGCTCCCATGATATTAATTTGAGCATTAAACAATCAATACCGTTAAACAATGGACCAGTCTTTCTTTACTGTCCTCTTTTCTTTTCTCGTTACCTCCTGCTTTACCCTCTATAACGCTTCCAGCCTTCGTTTTTGATACTGAAAAACCTGCTGCAATAAAATGAACAGATCCGCTGGACCATTTCTTATTTGACCTCCGATCACTTGCGTTTGGTAGAGGCCAGTGACTTTTGTAGTAGTTTCTCTGTGACTGACAAACACTGTACATACCGTCGTCAGCCATTCTGTAGTACTCTGGATCAACTCTTGTTTACCATTCAAGATAAAGCCAGCAGAGATCCACAACATCACTTAAACAATTAATAAAGCTTTCACCATATTCAATGAATGTTAAGTAATAAAGTCCCAAAAAAGGCAGCTCTGGAAAAGAATGGTAAACAACTATTTTCTGTCTCTTCTCTGTATTGTTAGCTCTAGAAATCTGTATATAGGAGTTCCTTTACACTAATGTATTTTCCTATCTATGGTTGATAATAAATTCTTTCTGCTTCATGACTTGTCTTTTTTTCCTCTCTTTTCTTTTCTTCTGTCACTTCCTACACCGTGAAATAAAAAATAACAGCCTTTTATGTTGCTTTAGCTTGTTTTAATGTTAATCAGGTTTTAACTAACTTGTTTTTAGGATATACTAAGTCTGACGTAATATTTTGAGTCAGCTTGAGTGATTTAAGTTGAGATAACTAGAAAAGTTAGTTTGATTCAACTTAAAATTTAAGCCAGCAAGATTTCTTTTTTACAGTGGGCATTTCTGTGCGTGTGAAATGCGATAATAGAAATACAAATAGTGAAATTTTGAGCGTGGGTTTCCTCCGGGGGCTCCGGTTTCCTCCACAGTCCAATGACATGAGATGAACTGGATGAACTAAATTGGCCGTAGTGCATGTGTGGGAATGAGTATGTATGGATGTTTTCCCAGTACTGGGTTGCGGCTGGAAGGGCATTCGCTGTGTAAAACATATGCTCGTACAGTTCTACTCAGCTGTCATCCAATCCATCCTCTGCACTTCAATCACCGTCTGGTTCGGCTCAGCTGCCAAAACCGACCTCCACAGACTACAGCGAATAGTCTGGACAGCTGAACGAATCACTGGCACTACCCTTCCTACACTTCAAGAACTATACTCTTCCAGAGTGAGTAAAAGGGCTTACAAAATCACTCTGGACCCCTCACTCCCAGCGCACTTCCTGTTTGAACTGTTACCGTCTGGTCGGCGCTACAGAGCACCAAGCACAAAAACAGCCAGACACAGGAAAAGTTTCTTTCCTCAGGCCATCTACCTCATGAACAGTTCAATATTCCCCTACTGTGCAGTAAACGTGCAATACTTTCTCATACGCACTCGTACACAGCACCTTATAACAATTTACAGTGGAATACTTTCTCCTCACAGTTGTACACAGCACCTTATAACTTGTATATTTATAACAAATCTGTACATACAATTCATCATCCAGAGCTTTCTGACTGACTGCATCTCTGTTTAATGTTTGTTGTCTTTCTCATATTTATTTCCTGTTGTCACTTTATGTACACTGAAAGCTTCTGTAGACAAAACTAATTCCTTGTGCGTGTAAGCACACTTGGCAATAAAACCCATTCTGATTCTGATAAGTTGGCGGTTCATTCCACTGTGGTGACCCCTGATGAATAAAGGGACTAAGCCGAAGGAAAATGAATGAATAATAGTGTTTTGGTAACACTTTAGTTTAGGTAACGATTTACATCATGTGCTACTGACCTCTTACCAGACCCGAACATGATTGTTTTCAAATTACGACATGCCGAGCCTTACCGCTATTTGACCGGATGACAATCGTCCACCCTCATGGACTGTAGGCTTTAAATTAGATGAAATGCTCAAGAAACATGGGCTGACATTTGATGTCCATTGTAATTGACACAGGGTCCGAAGGGGTTAAAACATGAACTGATTATTAGCACTTATAAAGTATGATCTTATTTTACATCTTTAATCCTACCTAATATCTAAACTACAACCTATTAATAAGCAGCTAATTAGTGTTTATTAAGCTAAAAGTCTTAGTTTAATGGTTTGTTAATAGCGTGAATTGTACATTGAAATAAAGTGTGAGCAGTGTTTTAATAGTTTCTTGTTTTTAGGAGGATAAATGAGGTTTAATCCACAAGGTGGTGCCACAGGAACACATCTGAATATAATCTCAGATAAAGCCCTCTTAAATGGACTCATCTTAATTCTGTCTGCTTTGCTTGTTTTTGCCATGGTGGATTTTAGCAAATATTTATCCAAGTGTCCATTTCTAAGTGTGTTTTATATACCCACATTTCAAAACTACACGTACAAGATGTGGAATTGGCCAGTCAAGACAAAAACCTCCAGTGTAAAAACGCATATGATCAATTAATCATGACGACATATGATTTTAGCTCATTGAAACTTATTTCAATGCAAGTTAATCGTGTTCTAACTTAATTTTATAAGTTACACAAGCTATGTTTTAATAAAAAACATAGTAGAAAGCTCAATGGACTCAGAAGGTTAATTTGATTCAGCTTAAGAAATTAAGGCAACCAGTATTTCTTTTAACTCAATTTGAGTATAACTTAACACTCCTTGGGTGTACATATGACGCCCTCCATTTTGGAGTTAAAATAATAATAATAATAATTAATAATTGCTTACATTTATATAGCGCTTTTCTAGACACTCAAAGCACTTTACACAATTGGGGAGAATCTCCTCATCCACCACCAGTGTGCAGCATCCACCTGGATGATGCGATGGCAGCCATATTGCGCCAGACCGCACACCACACACCAGCTGATTGGTGGAGAGGAGACAGAGTGATGAAGCCAATTATGATATGGGGATGGTTAGGAGGCCATGATGGACAGAGGCCATTGGGCAAATTTGGCCAGGATGCTGGGGTTAAATTATGATGTGGGGATGGTTAGGAGGCCATTAGGCAAATTTGGCCAGGACTCCTACTCTTTTTCGAAGGACATCCTGGGATTTTTCACGACCACAGAGAGTTGGGACCTCGGTTTAACGTCTTATCCGAAGGACGGCGCTCACTGAGCAGTATGGAGTCACCTTCACTTTACTGAAGAAATGCTCACTATACTGGGGCGTTAGGACCCACGTCAGCCATATTGCGCCAGACCGCACACCAGCTAATTGGTGGAGCGGAAGCTGAGTGATAAAGCCAATTATGATATGGGGAACCCCTACCCTTTTTTGAAGGAACTGGTATTTTTAACAACCACAGAGAGTCAGGACCTTGGTTTGATGTCTCATCTAAAAGACCCCTTTACTATACTGGGGCATTAGGACCCACACAGACCGCAGGTTAAGCTGGCCTCACTAACACCACTTCCGGCAGCAACCTAGCTTCCCAATGTGGTCTCCCATCCAGGTACTGACCAGGCGCAGCCCTGCTTAGCTACACAACTACATTTGATACCCACACATTGATTTTATATCTGGCAAGGCACGATGAACACGAAGTTCTCACTTATTAAACTGACTGTGATTAAAGTAAATGAAGCTCACTGTGATTTTTTTGAAGCCAGCACAAATGCAGTGTTGAGCTGCTGAAGTAAAAGCAGCTGCTGTGGTTTGTTGTGTTCTTCTGCTTTGTCCGTCCGGCTCCAGGTTTTTCATCTCGCAGTCCAGCGTTTGGGCCTGTCGGTTACTGACGTGGCAGAGTTCAGGATCATGCTAAGTGTTAGCAGATGTGTCACGCTAGTTAGCATCCTTTCTCTTTCTTCGAATTACGACAGCGGTATTATTGCACCTGAGCACAGTTCATGCAAAGGCCTGTGGAAAACATGAGTGAAAGCAAACGGCCAAAGGGAACGAGAAGCCAAAAATAACTTATCTGAGGAACAAACAGCACATTGAACATTGAAACTTTTGTGTTTGATATTTTTTTTATTTAAAGAATCGGTTTACTTTTGTTCAGCAAGGATGTGTTTAATTGATGGGAAAGAACTGTTTGTGCTCTAAGTAACATGGTGAAAATGGTGATTTTTACAATGCGCTTACAAGGACGAAAACAAAACCCCAAGTATAGTAGTAAGCTAAAAGTGAAAGGAGAAACGAAACCACAATGAAGCACATTTTCATATTCTGATGTGAATAGTTTAAATTAGTTTTAAAAGAATATATATATATATATATATGAGCAATATTACACTCATAACAGTGCGATATGGCTGTATATCGGCACTGGTGGGAGTCGTGCTTTGGCTCGAGGCCACAGGCCGAGTGCCTTGGTGCCCCCCACCAGTGCCGATATACGGTCATATCGGACTGCCAACGAGATTGATATTGAGTTTATACCACAGTTCGACGGCATAATTGTGTATCATAAAGAAAAACAAACACGGAGAGTCTCAAAAACCCTTTTGTACGAGAAACTACTTTCTTCCGCCATTCATTCACATCTGCAGCTGACGTCAGAACAGCAGAACCCGTTGCTCATTTACCAATGTCAATTTAGAGCTAGTGTTTGAATGATTCTCTTGCATAATGTCTAAAGTAATGGCAAAACAGGTGATTTTGCTCACATTTATATGATTATAACTGATGAAATGCCATCAGTTTACAGAGATTTCCCAGTATTTCCTATTGCAATCAGGATATCACAACAATTAACCCCGAAAAAGTCAAAAGTCAAAAGCAAAGCAAACACTACAAGTTTCTGTAGTATAAATACAACACTACAACATACAAAAGAAAGAGATTGACTTAGAATGTCACTTACCTGATTTGTTCAGCTGTATTTGAAACTTACGTTGAGAAAATACTGAGTTTTTCACCCTCTAAGGGCTTATAATGCTGTCTCTGTCGCCATCTTGTGGTGGAACGTCAACTGACATTTTCTTTAGTCTGCTCAGACAGGCTGATGGCCGCCGATCCACTGAATCTCCGAAATTATAAATATTTAAAATAGGCACTGTCCTTATAAATCAGCTGCATAGTTGCAATCTAAACAACGACATTCTCGACTAAGAAAGCCTCAAAAGTACATTATGTTGTCCAACAGCTGCAATATTTATCAAACTGTAGAGTGTCCTCTGCTTGTCGCTGTATGTAGGCGGAGTAATACACAAGGGTGAAGAGGCTGTAGGAGTGCTGTTATTTGCAGAATATCGCACGACTATCAGCCAATCAGATTCAAGAACCAGACAGAACTGTTGTATAAATATATGTGTAAAATAAATTGAAGTGTGAAATTAATCAATTGTTTATTTTGCAAGTGCACATTGTTATTGTTTAGGTGACTAATTAATACGTGCATGTTAATTGACTTAAAAAAAATCTCTATCCACATAAAAATGCAAAAACACACTGTGATGCATATTAAGGGCATGCCAAACCAACAGCGGGCAATAAAAGCCTTTTATGCTGGATTCACACCAAACGAGGAAAGAAGTATTTGCGCAAATACATTGCATACAAGTCAATGCACACGTGAGAGCAGACAATATTTGGATGCAGACTTGCATATGCAAGCTGACATGGCATATCTCAGAGACACAGTGCACTCAGTGGAGCTAGTGACATCACTGTGAGGGGTGAGGTGTTAAGGCTGGTTTATACTTCTGCATCGAGTGATCGGCGTGACCCATAGGGCATGCCTTGCGCGTAGTCGTGCATTTATACTTCTGTGTGCTGTTTGTGTTACTCTGCAATAACTCTTCCGAAATGCCAGCTGGCAATAGGTTTTTTGTTTCTCAGTGTCAAATTTCTTTGCGAGTGTTTTGTTTTTTTCTGAACGCTACCTAAAACTAAACTACCTTACATATAACTAAAACCTAAGTAGCTCAAACTCGCTCATTCAGAGGTGGGAACCGGCAGACGTGCAGCAACTCATAAGTTAAACACAAAACAAAAGTTTCCATCTGGAGCTCCTTCACGGGACTCGACACTTGTAAACACTCACTCCATCGGGCTCGCGGCTCTCAGCACCGCCCACACTCGTCTCCGCTACCAAGCCAACCAATCACAGAGCTTGTGCTACGTGTAGTTGCGACGTATAGTTACATTTTGAGAGGTGCACATCAGCGTCGGCGTCAACCACAGTAAGGGCTATGCTACCGCGTGAAGGCTGCGCTGGACCATACGCGTGCGCTTGACGTAGAAGTATAAATCAGCCTTTAGGTGTGCACATTAAAAGCACTGAACGCAACTCAGCTTACAACTGCGTCCGGTCTGCATCCAGACCCCTCTCAGAACAGAGGCAGATTACCCTCTGCGGAGTATGTGACGTGTTTGCTGTGCACGTTCAAAATTTGCCTCAATCACATCTTCTGCATTTGGTGTGAACCCAGCAGTGTTGGCCAATCAGAAAGGAGAAAACAAACTCTGGCTGTAGTGTCCACACGACCACACCATACTCGGAGTTTTGGAAACTCTTCATCCTGGTGGAGGTTTTCAGAAAGTTTCGGTTTCAGTCACCTGACACTACATTTTCGTGTGAACAAACAGCCAAACCGTATCGAAAAACGTGTGGACAGGGCCTCAGTTTGACGCTTTAAGGCTGATTTATACGTCTGCTTGAAGTGACCCACGGCACATGCCTTGCGTGTAGTCGTGCATTTATACTTCTGCGCTGTTTGTGTTGCTCTGCAATGACACTTCTGAAACGCTAATTGGGAGTGTGTTTTTATGTTCCTCTGTTCGACTTTCTTCGCCGGTGTTTTGTTTTTCTGAATGCTTCTTTAATGTACAAGTAACTCAAACTCGCTCCATCAGGCTCGCAGCTCTCAGCACCGCCCACACTCGGCACCACTACCAAGCCAACCAATCACAGAGCTTGTGTTGTGTGTCATTGCGAAGTGTAGTTAAAATATTTTGAGAGGTGCGCATCAGCATTGGTGTCAGCCACGGCGAGGGCTGTGCACCAGACCATACTCGTGCACTTGACGCAGAAGTATAAATCAGCCTTTAGCCACAATATTCTTAGCCACGCCCCTCACTGTTAGTTTCAAGTAGGTCCCACTGCAGCCGAAGACCTCTAAGTGGGAGGGACTTACGCCGCAAGTAGGCTGGGTTTAGGGTTGGTGTAGGTCAGGGGTGTCCAATCTCGGTCCTGGAGGGCTGGTGTCCTGCATAGTTTAGTTTCAAACCCAATCAGACACACCTGGGCTAGCTAATCAAGCGCTTTCTAGAAACATCCTGACAGGTGTATTGAGGCAAGTTGGAGCTAAACTATGCAGGACACCAGCCCTCCAGGATCGAGTTTGGACACAACTGGTGTAATTATTAATAATAATTCCTTACATTTTATATAGCGCTTTTCTGGACACTCAAAGCGCTTCACACATTTTTGGGGGGAATCTCTTCATCCACCACCAGTGTGCAGCATCCACCTGAATGATGCGACGGCAGCCATATTGTGCCAGACCGCACACCACACACCAGCTGATTGGTGGAGAGGAGACAGAGTGATGAAGCCAATTATGATATGGGGAACCCCTACTTATGGGATTTTTAACAACCTTGGTTTAACGTCTCATCCAAAAGACTGAGCAGTAAAAAGTCCCCTTTACTATACTGGGGCGTTAGGACCCACACAGATCGCAGATTGAGTGCCCCCTGCTGGCACTAACACCACTTCCGGTAGCAACCTAGCTTTCCCATGTGGTCTCCCATCCAGGTACTGACCGGGTGCAACCCTGCTTAGCTTCAGTGGGTTACCATGTGAGAGTTGCAGAGAGCTAGCTGCCAGCATAGGTGTAATAGACGTTAATAAAACACAACAGGTTACTGTGAGGTTGGGTTCAGGGTTGCGGTAGGTGTAGTAGACATTAATAAAACACAACAGCTCTAACCCTAACTCTGAATGAAAGACCCGCAAAAGGCAGATTAACCTGCTGATGCATGTCCAATAAGGTAGGTAATTAAGCATAACGGTCAAATATTCATTCATTCAATCATTTTCTTTTTGGCTTAGTCCCTTTATTATTCTGGGGTCGCCACAGCGGAATGAACCGCCAACTTACCCAGCATATGTTTTACGCAGCGGATGCCCTTCTAGCTGCAACCCATCACTGGGAAACATCCACACACACTCATTCACACACATACACTACGGACAATTTAGCTTACCCAATCCACCTGTGCTGCATGTCTTTGGACTGTGGGGGAAACCGGAGCACCCGGAGGAAACCCACGCCAACACGGGGAGAACATGCAAACTCCACACAGACCTAGCCGAGGCTCGAACCAGCGACCTTCTTGCTGTGAGGCGATTGTGCTACCCACTGCGCCACCGTGCGGCCCCGGTCAAATATAAAATATTATAAAATAAACATAATGGTCTGTTAATGAGGACGTATGTCCCCAAAGCATGCATACTCTCCTGTTACACACTCAGAAGTACCGCTATGTACTCTTTCTTCACAAAAAAAGCAACATACTTTTAGAGCGTAGTGTAAGTATGCACATTTTGACACAGCATTTGTTTCATAATGTAGTGTGAAGTATAAGTAAAACTTCAGATACCCTAAAGAACTGCACTTCAGAAGTGAAGCCCAAACTGTCCACCGCTGAAATAAGGTGTCCAAAAATGAAATCACCTACCCGTAACAAACTCCAGCCGCAATATTGTGATATTGTAATGAGCAGATCTCAGGGGTCGTGGGTGGCATTTGTGAGTGCTGCTAATAAATGTTAGTCTTGTTTTTCATTATCAGCGCGAGGATGCCGCCGCTGTCTGTAGTCTCACCTGAACTTTCAGGGATTATCTGTTGTCAGGGTGAGCCAGATAGACCTGCTCTCCACGGCAACCATGGAATGAGAAGTGAAATACAAGGGTTTATGTCGCCTTGACGACCACAAACAACAGCTGAGGCTTTAAGGGGCTTCCAGCGGCGCGACGTCTTTCCTCACAGCGCTTAAATGTCTCGTCTGGTTTCACTTGTTCTTCATTACGACAGATGAGAGGCCTAGTGATGATGGCTTCAGATTCACCTGCACTCAATCTAGTGTTATGGAAATTCATGTATATACCTGTATTCATTCATTCATTCATTCATTCATTTATTCATTCATTTTCTTTTCGGCTTAGTCCCTTTGTTAATCTGGGGTCGCCACAGCGGAATGAACCGCCAAATCATATGTTCCCCTTCCAAGGATCCCCTTCCAGCTGCAACCCATCATGGGAAACACCCATACACTTCCATTCACACTCATACACTACGGACAATTTAGCTTACCTAATTCACCTATACCGCATGTCTTTGGACTTGTGGGGGAAACCGGAGCACCCGGAGGAAACCCACGCCAACACAGGGAGAACATGCAAACTCCACACAGAAATGACAACTGACCCAGCCGAGGCTCGAACCAGCGACCTTCTTGCTGTGAGGCGAGAGCACTACCCACTGCGCCACCGTGCTGCCCGTATATACCTTTCTATGCATTTTAAAATCTGTTCTTCTTTCCTTTTTCTATGTCTACATTACACAGTTAAGCTATGAGTGACCACTTTGGCGCCTTTTTATCATCAAGATAAGGTTGTACTCCCTGTATGGTGACCTATGACCTGTACAGCCGTGTGGAAGGTGGGATAGAAATATAGACAACTAAAAGAGAATCATGAGTGTTAAGATAACTGTGACGTGATTCATTAGCTGTGTCACCTATGGCCTTGTGGGCTTTAGAGGGAAGACACTAGATAAAAAGGGAACACACTCTTCTTTGAGTGTCGCGCTCTGCAGGAACCTGTGTTACTGTATGACTGTCTGACCTTCTTTGCAAAGAATAAAACTTTAAAACACATCCTGGGTAAGACTTTGTCTTCTTTACCATTGAGAGAGCCTCCTTAAAGAAAATAGCCACAACACTAGCTATTCAGCTATTTTTTAAAATTATTTTTCTGTTTGCCTTTCCAGAGGTGCAATAAAATCCATTAACACACTTCCCACACGTCTCATCATTTATTTTAAGTTTTTTATGCTTTTAAAATGTGTTGTTCATTAATTTACCTTCGGCTTAGTCCCTTATTTATCAGGGGTCGCCACAGCAGAATGAACCACAAACTATTCCAGCATATGTTTTACGCAGTGAATGCCCTTCTAGCCGCAACCCAGTACTGGGTTTCCTCCGGGTGCTCCGGTTTCCCCCACAGTCCAAACACATACGCTATAGGGGAATTGGATGAACTAAATTGGCCATAGTGTATGTGTGTGAATGAGAGAGTGTATGGGTGTTTCCCAGTACTGGGTTGCAGCTGGAAGGGCATCCGCTGTGTAAAACATATGCTGGATAAGTTGCCGGTTCATTCCGCTGTGGCGACCCCAGATGAATAAAGGGACCAAGCCAAAGGAAAATGAAATGAATGAAATAATATGGTTTAAACTGTACTACACTAAAACATATATCCATAAATGAACACAAGTTTTCTGTATTTTGTGATTCATGTTTTGTTCATTTATTTATGCTTTTGAATTGCATATATCATGCGTTTATCTTTCCTTCGACAACTTTTGATGTTGAAAAAATAGAAAAAATTGACTTTCATTGATATTTTTTAATAGTTTGAGGTGATTTGAGTTGTTATTGTAAATTACAGTACAAAACACCTGCCAGTAAAGAATCTGCCAGTACTTTTTCTGTTATTTAATGAACTTATTCATTCATTCATTCATTTTCTTTTCGGCTTAGTCCCTTTATTAATCTGGGGTCGCCACAGTGGAATGAACCGCCAACTTATCCAGCACGTTTTACGGAGCGGATGCCCTTCCAGCTGCAACCCATCACTGGGAAACATCCACACACACCCATTCACATTCATACACTACGGACAATTTAGCTTACCCAATTCACCTGTACTGCATGTCTTTGGACTTGTGGGGGAAACCGGAGAACCTGGAGGAAACCCACGCCAACACGGGGAGAACATGCAAACTCCTCACAGAAATGCCAACTGACCCAGCCGAGGCTCGAACCTTCTTGCTGTGAGGCGATTGTGCTACCCAGTTGAATCAAATTAATGTTACAAGTTATTTCAGCTCACGTGAAACTTTTTTACAGTGTACTAAAATGTTAATTAAAAGTTGCTTATGTTAGACTGTAGAAAAACTTAGCAATAAAAATTGACCCGAGGTCAGGGTCCATGATGCAGTTTGAAAGCAAAGTTTTAATTAATTAATTAATTTATTTGCAATTTATATTTGTCAGATTCAATCTTTTAAGACAGTTTATTGTTCATTAGGTACTTAAAATATGTAATTCATGGCATGTTTCCTTCAGTGATATAAACACGGATCCTCCATTGCAGTGATCATTGAACTTGTTCCTGGAGGCCCAGTGTCCTGCAGATTTTAGCTCCAACCCTAATCAAAGACACCTGAAGAAGCTAATCAAAGTCTTACTAGTTATATTAAAACACCCAGGCAGGTGTGTTGAGGTAAGTTGGAGCTAAACCCTGCAGGGACACCGGCCCTCCAGGACCGAGAGAGGTGACCCCTGCTCGAGGGCATCATCTAAACACTGAGGACGGTTCACTCAAATCTGTCAATCACTTTTCAGCTCAACCAATAGCGAGAGTTTGGGGCGTGGCCACCGCAGCAGCAGGTTTAGCGTCAGGTGCGTTACATTGGAAAAGACATTCAGATTTAATATCACAGAAATGCAAGATTTACCAATAATCACAGACAAAACAAGAGCAAAGATAAACTCTGGCAGAGTTGAACAAGATTGAGGAGTTTGATGGAATGTTTGCCACACTCGCAAGTTGTCTTCTCCTGAGGTAAACCAAACTCATGATATTGCCACTCGTTAACGCTTTAATGTAAAGTTACATATATAAAATGAACCAGAAGGATGAAAATGAAGTGGTGAGTGTAAATATTGGTTTTAAAATGTTTTGTTTTTGCCATTCTACAAAGGAGAAGTGCAAAAAACGAGATGCCTCACCTTTAAAAGTGCTATATGCTAAACAAATGCTACTGACTGAACAACCTTCCTACAAAAAAGACCTTTCATGTCTTCCTAGTTTGTTAATGATACATACATTTTGTGGGGAAAATCAAATGAGTGGGACATTTGCACAAAAGCAAATTAAATCAATGTATAGGCTTTGACAGCTGTACTGTTCACAACACCTCAACTCTTTCTGATTTTGACTGTAATGTGATAATGTGCACATCTGTAAAGCTGCTTTGCAATGATAATTATTGCGAACGAATTAACTTGTTAAATTAAATTGAATTTACGTGAGCTCCAGAAAGCATTTCTGTCAGTCTATAACACATGAAGCAAATGCATTAACAAAAAGCTGTAAACACTATAGTCTAACACAGTATAATACACTTTGTGATACGGTTTAAACTGTACTACACTGTAAAAACATCCATAAATGAGCAGTTTTCCATATTTTGTGATTCATGCTTGTTTATTTTCATTTATGTATGCTTTTGAATTGCATATATCATGCGTTTATCTTTCCTCCAACAACTTTTGATGTTAAAAAAATAGAAAAAGTGACTTTTTTTTTAATAGCTGATATCATTTCTGGGTTATTGTACATTGTGGTACAAGAAAACCTGCCAGTGAAGAATCTGCCAGTACCTTTTCTCTTATTTTTATGAACTTAATTCAGTGCATAAATGATTTCTTATACAATTTATTGTTTCAAACTACTAAAATGTCAATAAAAGTCACTTTGTTCAACTGCAGAGTTGAATTTCTAGCATCAAAAGTCGAGAAAAGCTCTGAATGCAATTCATAACCATAAATAAATGGGCAAAAACAATGAATCGTGAAGTACGGACAAGCTGTTAGTTAACTGAAATGTTCAGTGTATAATTTCAATGTACAATTCAGTATAGAATTGAATGTAAATGCTTTCTGAATTCCTGAATCTGTTTTAATTCTTTGTTTCTAGTCACCGTTTTCAACATTTGGTTTGGATCTACAAACAGTAAGTGAAAAGTTTTCTTTTATTTAGGGCTGAACTATCCCGTCCACGCTAGTTATTGACTCTTGTGCAGTAGTAGTACATGTTGTTCTTATCCACTGATCTTTAGAGGTAAGACTGGTTATGGCTTTATGCTACACATTAACATCACGGTGTCCGTCGTCCACCCACCCAAAACCATGCCCATGATATTGATCAGCAGATTTGGCAGCAAATAGCACACAAATGGAGTTTGTTGGAGGATTTCATGTTGTTTCTATGGTTACCTAATGAGGGTCCTTTTAGGACGTTGCTCTGGAATTTGATTGGCCGACTTCTTTGTATAACCAAACCAAAGAAAGTGCTTAACTGTGATGTTTAGTGAGTATGCATCAGATATAAGCGTTTAATTCAGTTTATATCAGTGTTTACGGTCTGCCTAGCTTTTTGAACATAGACAAGAAAATGGCTTTTTCACCTTAAATGGTTTGTGGTGCACTGATTTAAGCTCGCTCTCATTTTAAAGAAGACACTTGTTCAAAAAAGTTGTTTCAAGAGTTCACACTTAGCTAATGCTTGAATAAGTAAAAGCGTATTTGGCATGCTGTCCCGGGAGAGAGCCCTGAGCTCTGAGGATCTGCGAGCCCGGGGCTTCCTCCGTTTAGACAGGAGGGAGAGAGGGGAGTCTGAGCTCAGGTAGGTCTCGAGAACTCCCCTGCTGTTGGATTTAGGAAGAAGTGGAAGGAGTCCCCGACTGAGGGGTTTGGAAGAGGGGTTTGGTCGAAAAAACAAGGATGACAAAGGTAAGGAAGGCGGACTATTTCTATGCATTTGAATACGTCTGATTGGTTGGTTAGTGATTGATGCGAGACCCGCCGTGGTCAATCATAGCACGTGATCCCCTCGAAATTTGTTTATAAAACTTCACATAACACTGAAGTTATGTCGTTTAGTAGTGCATATTTTATGATATTAGATCTAATGTTTTATTTATGTATTTTTTTTTAACAAAGCTTGTTTTAGCGCATCAAAGCTAAATATCTGAACAAATTATTTTCCAAATGTGAAGTTGATATCTCAAAAGAAAGAGCTTTCAGTATTGTTTTGGTTGGCTGCAGTACCAGACATCACCACCAGATGGCATACAGTTTACATTCATGAACATATGAGGATGCCACCTATTTCTGTGTATGTTTGAGGAATATGAACCATATATTTTTCATACTTTTGACAAACTAGACATCAAATTGTGGGCAGTTTGGTGGTATTTGATTAGAATTTAGCCTATATAATACATTGATCTGCATTATGGGGCCTGTAATGTTAGTCCTGCCAATTAAATTGTTTCCATTTATATTTATTCATGTAGCAGGGGCTTTTATCTAAAGTGACTTCCAAAATGAGGATGAAAGAAGCACTTCAAATCACCGGGGATCAGCAATGTATAGATGCCATGACAAATCTAAATTAGTTTAGCAGTAAAGAAATAAAATAAAATGCATATCTGTACACACATAAATGCGCACAAACACACCAAGGTGAAGTACACACGGCATTGCACAATGTTTTCGCATAACATGGAGAGTTTATAAGAAAGTGTCTGGTGCGTATGGTACATATTGCTGATGTTTTTATTATTATTTTATAAATTCAATATTTTTGCAAATATAAAGGCAGATTGCACAAACCAAGGTTATTTTAGTAAACGTACATCAAATTTAAGGCTAAAACAATTAGTCACAAAAACATTACGGTTAAATAAAAATATTCACAATAAATGAAAAACTGAAACTAAACGAAACTAACTACAGTCACGGGAAAACGAAATGAAATAAAATAATAATAATAATAAGCTAAAATAATCATTTTAATACATCATAAATACACACAAACACACATGCACAAACAAACACAAACTTGAAGTACACACAGAATTGCACAATGTTTTTGCATAACATGGAGAGTTTGTAAGAAAGTGTCTGGTGCATATGGAGAGGAAAAAGTGTCTAATGCATATTTTCATTTCGGCTTAGTCCCTTTATTAATCTGGGGTCGCCACAGCGGAATGAACCGCCAACTTATCCAGCATATGTTCCCCCACAAGTCCAAAGACATGCGGTAAGCTAAATTGTCCGTAGTGTATGTGTGTGAATGAGTGTGTGTGGATGTTTCCCAGTGATGGGTTGCAGCTGGAAGGGCATCCGCGGTGTAAAACATATGCTGGATAAGTTGGCGGTTCATTCCGCTGTGGCGACCCCAGATTAGTAAAGGGACTAAGCTGAAAAGAAAATGAATGAATGAATGAATGAATGTAATTTATTCCTGCAGTTCAAAGCTGAATTTTCAGCATCATTGCTGTAGTTTTTGGTAAAACATTGAGAAATCATTTTAATATGATGATTTGATTTGAGATTCAAGAAAGATTTCATATTATCAGTACAACGTTTTTTGGAATCTGTTGTATTTCAGAATTATTTGGTGCTTTATTTATGTATTTACATTTTTATTTACTTTCTCAGAAACTCGATTTCCCCTTTTGCATTTTCAGTAAATGCATATTTAGATATTTGCATTGAAAAAAACAAGACACATACTATGTAAGAGATTTAATTTTTGCAGTGCACGCTTTATTTAACACCTTTTTATAGCTTTAAGTTGTGGAAATTAGTGAATTAAGAGTTGTTAAGATCTTGCAGAAAGCCTGGCTTCTCAAAATCCGGTTCTCTGACTATTGACGCTATAAAGAATGAGGTGATTATTTGTGCCAAAGTCTAACATGAGTAACATGTCTGCCAGACTTAATCACCACAGTCACGACAGTCTGGAGGAAATATTTAGAGTTATTGGACTATTTGGATGCAGTGCAAGAAAGATTAAACTGGGAAAAGTGTGCTTCGATGAGTGAAAATGCAATACAGATTTCAACACCGTAAATAACGCATGTGATTTTTCATTCACAATTCTCATGCAAAATTTTTGCAAATGTAAAGGCAGATTGCACGAACCAAGGATTCATTCATTTTCTTTTAGGCTTAGTCCTTTTATTATTCAGGGGTCGCCACAGCGGAATGAACTGCCAACTGAATGACATGAGTGCATGTCTCTGGATTGTGTGGGAAACTGGAGAACCCGGAGGAAACCCACGGCAAAACGGGGAGAACATGCAAACTCCACACAGAAACGCCAACTGACCCAGCTGAGGCCCGAACCAGCGACCTTCTTGCTGTGAGGCGACATTATTACCCACTGCACCACCACGCCGCCCCCGAACCAAGGATGTTTTAGTAAACTAAAATTAAACACTAAAACTATTGGTCCCAAAAGAACTGAAATAAAAAAAGAAAGTCACAATAAATGAAAAACTGATACTAAACTAACAACAGTCACTGAATAACTAAATAAAATTAAATAATAATTAGCAAAAATAATAATGGGGTGACACGGTGGCTCAGTGGTTAGCACTGTCTCCTCACAGCAAGAAGGCCGCTGGTTCGAGTCCCGGCTGGGTCAGTTGGCATTTCTGTGTAAAGTTTGCATGTTCTCCCCGTGTTGGCGTGGGTTTCCTCTGGGTCCTCTGTTTTCCCCCACAGTCCAAACACATGCGCTATAGGTGAATTGAAGAAACTAAATTGGCCGTGGTGTATGTGTGAGAATGTGAGTGTGTATAGGTGTTTCCCAATACTGGGTTGCAGCTGGAAGGGCATCTTGTGTGTAAAACATATGCTGGATAAGTTGGCGGTTCATTCCGCTGTGGCGACCTCTGATTAATAAAGGGACTAAGCCGAAGGAAAATGAATGAATGAATGAAAAGTAATAATCATTTTAAGAAATTAATAAGCACTCATTCTGTGGTGTAAAATCTGACCTGCGGCTGTTTATGGAAAAGCCTGTAGATGCAGAAGATTTTATATAGAAATACAAAAAAGATCTGTGGTGGAAGAAAGAGGGCGGAGCTACAAATGCCTCTGTGTCAGCATAGTGGCAGATTCAAAACAGGACTAACGTTATCTGTGTGAAAAACTGAAAATGTGTGCAGGAGTATGTGAGAATGTGTCAGTCTATGGAGACTCCAGTGTTCATTTGTGCTTCATCTAAAACTCCACATTTATAATCCTCTCAGTTGCTGATATTATCCTCAGCAGCTCAAAACTCTAATGGCGGACGGCTGCTTCTCACTCAGGGCTGTTTATGCTAATGTTCTCTCTTCTGGCTGCCGGTATCAGTATTACACTGTTTTTTTTTTTCCATTTTATGACAGTCTGTCTAACCCCATTGTGGAGTTTTTCTTTTATTATTTCATCAAATAATATTGTAAAAAAATGCATTTGTTTTACTCTCCCATTCACTGCACTCTAAGTTCACCCAACTATGACGACTTCCGCTGCTGAGAAACCAGGAAATGTGAAAAGGGTCCATTTTAAAATGCTAAATTATAATAACCATGGCACAAACTCGCAAGGAAGTCTCTGAAAGCAGGTTTCTGAATGTGTATTGAGAAGTGTTTTAGTGTTTGTCCAGAACATGACCCTCTCCACTGATCTGAGTTCAGGGTCAGCGGTGATTTCCTCCATGTTTCAGTCACAGCTCTGTCTGCGTGTCTGCAGTCTGTTGTCGTCTGCATGCGTTTGGCATAAATCTGCTTTTCTTTCAGCCTGTCACTGTTATTTTTCAAGCTTTAATGTGGGACAGATGTCATTGTTTCGGGCTATTGCTCATCGCTGAAGCATTGTGCAGAAAGCTTTATTTGTTATTCTCAGATTGGCTTTTCACCCTACCATGGAAGGGTTGGCTGTTTCTCATTGTACGTTCAAACTAATTTGCATTTACATTAAAACTCAAACTTCTGAGATATTTTATTTAGATGTAGAACCTACACTAGGTTAAAGTTTACACATACTTGACTAAAAATATATTAATTTGATTATGATAATGATATAATGCACCTAAAAATACTTACTACTGCTAATAATAATATTCATTCATTCATTTTCATTTCGGCTTAGTCCCTTTATTAATCAGGGGTCGCCACAGCGGAATGAACCACCAACTTATCCAGCATATGTTTTACTCAGCGGATGCCCTTCCAGCTGCAACCCATCACTGGGAAACATCCACACACACCCATTCACACACATGCACTACGGACAATTTAGCCTACCCAATTCTCCTGTACCGCATGTCTTTGGAATTGTGGGGGAAACTGGAGCACCCGGAGGAAACCCACGCCAACACGAGGAGAACATGCAAACTCCACACAGAAATGCCAACTGACCCAGCCGGGGCTCGAACCAGCGACCTTCTTGCTGTGAGGCGATTGGGCTACCCACTGCACCACAGTGCTGCCTCATCCCTGTTCTCCCATGTGTTAAAACAAATAAACATTGTAAACTTTGATTAAACACGAACTACTAAAGTAGCACAAAGTAGGCCTATACATATGATTGACAGCAGTATAGCTACATGTAAGCACCCCACCTGTAGATGCCAACAACAGCACAGCACTGGACAAAAGGTCACACACTGCTTTACATGATGAAAGAGACAGTTGAAAATGCCTGTTGCGTAACGCCGCAGTCTTTGAACTGATTCCTGAGTGCATTTTTTGTCTGAAGAACGGCATCAAAATCTAACTTGAGGTCGCTTAAAGGGGTTTGTTCAATTAAGCTGAGCGACGGTGTCAGTCCTGTGGAGCTTGAACTCGTGTTCAGGCTTTTCTGAGAACTGACAAGATTGGAGCTGCTGTACAAAATGTCAGTGCACATTGTAATCCCATCTTCACACATCCATGTCTGTCATTATATCCCTGGAAAATAGGGAGTCATAACATGGACTCAATTCCTCACTTCATTCAAATATTAACAGAAAGTTCCTTATTTATTTGGTCTTACAATGAGGCCATATGCTGCAATTTTTAAAAATAAGGTTATTATTTTGTTTTCGTCTGCTGTAGAATAGGTTAATAAGGGATAGATCATACATGCTGATCATTATACATCATTAAACCCGACAGGTTTAATGATCAGAGGCTGTTGTATAAGGCTGAAGAGCTTTATTCTGTGATTACAACCTCCTAGATGTACTTTCCCTGCTTATTACAAGGCTGCTTGCCACAAAACATAAAAATTCTACACAAAACATTGTTTTGAGCTGTAGTAGTTTATTAATTCTTTAATTAAACTCAAAACTGACAGGACAGTAACAAAAACCAATAATATCCAGCTGCAGATCCACATGTGTTTCAGGACACACAATCCCCGCCACACCATCTAGGCCAGGGTGAAGAGTAGGGTCTGTGTGTGGACTGCAAGACGGGCGTAACATGAAGGGGCATAACTTGTATTAGAGGCGTAACGTGAAGTTATGGAGACCCACATGTCAAAACTATGTTGTCGGCAAGATGGTGCTGTACCCATCACAGTTATTAACGTCTACACCTACCACAACCCTAAACCCAACCATCATAGTTATTAACATCGACATTAACGTCTACATCTACCACATCCCTAAACCCAACCATCATAGTTATTAACATCGACATTAATGTCTACACCTAACACAACCCTAAACCCAACTATCATAATTATTAACGTCTACACCTACTCCACTGTGCACATACAGCCATGAGTTGTGGAAGGTTTCATACTTGACGCGCTCGCCATTGTACTGTTAATTGCAACCACAGGGGCAGACACCGAGTAGGCTAACTGTCATGTCAAAACGGACGAAGAAGTCCGCAAGTAGAGTTGCTAAATGAATGAAAATAATAATATATTAAATGAATAGGTTTTAGATAAATTTGGAAAAAAGCAACACAATTTAACTTTTTGATTTAGTGGCTAATTCGTTCGATCTCATTCATACAATTTAGTACCATTCGCTTATCCCTCAATGATGGTTGGGTTTATGGGTGGGGTTCAGAGCCACGCCTCCTTTAAAAATTCGTACATTTTTATGCACCTAATCTTGTATGAATTTGTAGGATTTGGCCACTAAACTGACGAAGCGTAAAATCGTGTCATCCTGAGATCAGGCTGGAGAAAACGCACGAAAACTTGCTGAAAATGTTCTCTGTAAAGTATTTCCGCCATCTTGTTAACAACATCTCGTTGTGACATCATGCATGATTCAATGGGATCTCGATAACTGCAAGTTAAGCCTCTACTAAGGTATACCCGTTTCATGTTACACCCCTGTCTTGCAGTCCGCAGACAGATACACTTGGGGGTGAACCAAATTTGGTTAATGATCAATCTTCTACTTTTCCTCGTTTAACAGCGACTAACTCCTAAGGAGCATTATCGCCACCTAATATGGCGATCGATTGCCATTCATTATAATAGACTGTGAACAGTTTAGTTTCCCATATATCAGTCATTATGTCATTATTATATCGTAACGGTCATTTTAACCTCTGTGCAGTGTTTTGGTACTCGACCTTTATGAGTTTTTTTTTTTCTGTTGAAGACCGAAGAAGATATTTTGAAGAAAGCTGAAAACCTTTAAGACTTCTGTAGTAGGATAAGCAAATACTATGGACATCAATGGTTACAGGTTTCCAACCTTTTGTGTTCAACAGAAAACAAGAAACTCAAACAGGTTTGGAAAAAATGAAGGAGGGGTAAATGGTGACACAATTTTGTCAGAATCCCATTGATCCCATTTTTTGGTTTATCTTTAAAAGTTTTGTTCGTGGAATTGAAGAAACAGACAAAAAATATATATTTTTCTCTCTTTTAATCCTTGATCCAGTAAAATACAAATGTGTGTTTTATCTCTGTATTCAGGAGTGAAAACAGGTACAGAGGAAACTTGAAAGGTATGAGAAGTCGTGGTCCAATTAAAGCAAATGCTGTTATAAAACATGAAACATAAACCCCAGAGACGAGCGTCTCCTTATGAAAGGTTTGGATCCTGTGTAGAGAAAATGATCTAGCATTTGCCACGTCCTTTCAAATACACATTTCAAAAGACGAAACCCTTTTATAACCATTTCTGAGTAATCTCATACTTCATACTAAAGTGATCTTATCATTATGATCAAAATTATGACCCTTAGACTTTGGTGTGGTGTTGCTTAACAAAATATTTAGTGTTTTATAGACTGGAAGGACAATAAATAAATAAATAAATAAATAAATGCAAATTACAAATAAAAAAATTTAAACATGGGATAAAAATGGGATGATGACACAAGGGATCCCCCCCCCCCCCCCCCCCCAAAAAAAAAAGGGAAAAAAAAAGAAAAAACCCATTTAGACCATCCAATATGTCAGTGACATTTAAAAAAAAAAAATCTTTTGCTGAAAGTGTGGTTTTGGGGGATTTATTTAATACAAGTCAATGGCTATTGCCACTTTAAGAGTCAAAAACAATATTAATAATATTAATTCCTGTGGGTCATGATGATAAATTGATCTTATTTTGTCTTATTCTTATTTTTGTCTTTTTATTTTGTCTTATCTTTTTGTCTATAATACCCATTCTGATTCTCTTATGAAGCAAAACAATTGATCTGTGCTAGATTATTTACAGTTAGTGCTGTCAAATGATTAATTGTGTTTAATCACATCCAAAATAAAAGTTTGTATTTACATAATGTCTGCCTGAGAAAATGATCATTTATAATTCAAATTCTATATATACATGTCATAAATCAGTCCATGTTGCATCAAAAATATTTATTATATATTATTGTCTACATTTTGTTCTCTAAACGTATGGCATTATTTGTTTCTTCTGGACTGATAAATACATATACACCCTTCTAGATCATGTAAATCTAGTTCCTGGAGGGCCGCAGCCCTGCACAGTTTAGTTCCAACCCTGCTTCAACACACTTACCTGTAGGTTTTAAACAAGCCTGAAGGACTCAATTAGTTAGATCAGGTGTGTTTAATTAGGGTTAAAGCTAAACTGTGCAGAGCTGCGGCCCTCCAGGAACTGAGTTTGACACCTGTGATGTAAATGATCTTTTATCTTGGATGTGATTAATGATTTGACAGCACTATTTACAATATTATCTTTAACCCACAGAGTGAGTACACCTCAGTCAGGAGTACAAAAAACAACAACAAACCAAACTAAATATATTTGTTGACAATTTGCTACAGTTTTTTTTTTATTTTTATTTTTATTCTTGTTCTTTTAACACGAGATGGACTTTATTTGCTATATTTTAATTATAAATCCCAATTTTTAATGCATCCTTTAGTGAAACATTCATTCATTTTTTCCCGTATTTATCAGGGGTCGCCACAGCAGAATGAACTGCCAACTATTCCGGCATATTTTTTATGCAGCGGATGCCCTTTATTCCAGCTGCAACCCAGTACTGGGAAACACCTATACACATTCACCCTCAAACACACACACACACACACACACTCACAGACACACTCATACACTACGGCCAATTTAGTTAATCTAATTCACCTATAGCACATGTGTTTGGACTTTGGGGGAAACTGGAGCACCCGGAGGAAACCCATGCCAACATGGGGAGAACATGCAAACTCCACACAGAAAGCCACGTTGCTGCCCCTCAGTGGAAACAAAATCACTATAATACAGTTACTGTACTAAGTAACCCGAAGTAATTAGCACAAATATACTTCATTAAACATGTTCACAATGACATCACCTATATGCTATATAACTGCAGGTTAACCATGATCCATCCATCCATCCATCCATCCATCCATCCATCCATCCATCCATC
>CAIGQW010055024.1:20879857-20890475 GCA_903798125.1 Danio choprae | reverse complement strand
TCCATCCATCCATCCATCCATCCATCCATCCATCCATCCATCCATCCTAACTGTTAAAAGCTATTATTACTAATTACTAATAAGTTATTAGTAACTAATAAAGTTATGGTAACTAATAACCATAACTTTTCTGATTTTGATTGTAATGCAGTAACGTACACCTTTTGTAAAGCTGCTTTGAAACAATAAGTATTGTGAAAAGCGCTATACAGATAAACTTGAATTGAATATATGCACGTGTAATCATGCATCACACATGAATAGTGCAGTGTGAAAACTGTTTGAGTGTCATCAATTCTTGATGAACGTCTGGCTGTCATTGATGCGAGACGAGTGGATTGGAATATTCTGCGAGGTGCCGAATCGCTCTTACCTGCTGTCATCACACACCTAGGCTTACCTTACCTGTTGCTATGGCGACGCCTGAGGAAAGAAAGGAAGATTCAAGGACAGGTGTGTTTGTAAACTGGAACATCAGGTCACCTTTGTGTACACTCTCTCTCACACACACACTCACACACTCTGATGAAGTGCAGCATGTATTCTAGCCAAGGTCAGTCTGCCGGTATGCAGTCAATCAGACATGAGCTTCATTTCATCTCAGGTATTTCAGTCACTGTTTGTCTTCTTCTTCTTCTTCTTCTTCCCCTGTTTTTGTTGTAAATAATTGATGCATTCATTTTCACTCAAGACCAGTAGTGTTTACTGCAGAATTCACACAAGGGAAAAATAATCATATATATATATATATATGGGCCTCACGGTGGCGCAGTGGATAGCACGTTCGCCTCACAGCAAGAAGGTCGCTGGTTCGAGCCTCGGCTGGGTCAGTTGGCGTTTCTCCCCGTGTTGGTGTGGGTTTCCTCCAGGTGCTCTGGTTTCCCCCACAGTCCAAAGACATGCGCTATAGGTGAATTGGGTAAGCTAAATTGTACGTAGTGTATGAGTGTGAATGGGTGTGTATGGATGTTTCCCAGAGATGGGTTGCAGCTGGAAGGGCATCCGCTGCATAAAACATATGCTGGATAAGTTGGCGGTTCATTCCGATGTGGCGACCCCAGATTAATAAAGGGACTAAGCCGAAATGAATGAATGAATATATATATATATATATGTTAAAAAATATATAATTAAATTTTATATAATTCAAGTTGTTATTATTAAAAAAACAATTAGGACATATAAATGGTTTCAATGATACAAATACAAATAAAAAGAGGCAGTCAATAGGAGTAGTGAGCATATTAAGCATTACACTGCTGCTCAGAATCCGCATTATATTGGTCCAGGTGATCAAGAAATGGTTGCCATATATTTTAAAATTTATAAAGATGATCAATAATTCCATAACGGACTCTTCTAATGTGAAATATTTGAGTGAGATAAGTGAACCACAGGGCCTCACGGTGGAGCAGTGAGTAGCACGTTCGCCTCACAGCAAGAAGGTCGCTGGTTCGAGCCTCGGCTGGGTCAGTTGGCGTTTCTGTGTGGAGTTTGCATGTTCTCCCCGTGTTGGCGTGGGTTTCCTCCGGGTGCTCCGGTTTTCCCCACAGTCCTACCACATGCGCTATAGGTGGATTGAATAACCTAAATTGGCCGTAGTGTATGTGTGTGAATGAGAGTGAATGGATGTTTCCAACTGACCCAGCCGAGGCTCGAATCAGCGACCTTCTTGCTGTGAGGCAATTGTGCTACCGACTGTGCCACCGTGACGCCCATATATCTAGGGCTGAGGTTGAACATAAGTTAAAGAAAATAAATAAATGAACATTAACCAGGTAATGATTTAATGACCTTAAAGTAAAACGAAGCAAACAAAATAACTTCAGGACTGAGCAAGGCCAAAATAATAAACAAAAAATTAACTAACTCCACCCCGAAGATAACTTGCCTAACAGAACCAAATGAAATGCAGAAAATAAATTACAAATACTACCCTTAGTCCTTAACTAAACCAAAAAACAGGAGAAAAAAGTCCGTTAAAAATAAATGGCACTCAGCCCCTACGACGCTTAGTTTACAGCGTTAATACAAAATATATATATATAGGTGTGTCGGTCACAACAAGGAGGGGAGAGAAGAAAGATGGAGAGCACCGTAAAGTTCACAACTTTGCACAACTAGGAAAAACACCACAACAGGTTATTGAATAAGAACAAAACATTATTTGGAAAGCTCTCCGTCTCTCCCCCGACGATCTGACTCCGTCGGTCTCCTTTTCAAAAGATGCTGCATTCTCCGAGCACCAACCACAGCACACGCCTGCAGCACGTCCAATTAGGGAGTGGCGACCTGGAAATAAGAACAGGACAGGACCAGGCAGAGAGAGAGAGAGAGAGAAAGGAAGAGCGAGAGAGAGAGCAACACAGCGGCACAAAAACAACCCACCAATACGCTTAGGCGTAACAAAAAAAAAATAATATATATATATATATACTGAAATTAATAATTCGTTACAATGTACTTATTGTGTAAATGCATGTTTTTACATTGCACCTATGCTTGATTAAATATAGATGTAATTATATCTGTAATTATTGTCTGTAATAACACTGTTGACCATCCCTTACATTTTAGCCCACCCTTAAACCTACGCATACCACCAAATCTGTCCATAACCTGACCCGTATCTCACCTCAAGACCACCACAAGTATTCTGCAACACATTATCAACACAGTAAGTACATCGTATTTATTTTTGGATGCAAGTACATAGTGGTTAAGGCCAACTAATATAAAGTGGGACCGAAAAAATAGATGTGGCATTTTACTGTGCATCCTGTCCGCCTGTAGACTGATTGCAGATCAGCAACGTACTGTAAGTGTATGTCAGAGGTCAAGGTTTGGCTGTTAGCATAAGCCGCGTAGTCTTTGCTAGGATGCTAGCATTTTTAGTGCTGTATCAGTACTTTTACTCCACTATTTTCCTTCAGCCTACAGTCATCTCTTTCATTTTTCTTGTCTATGGGGATCGGCTGAGTAGAAAAAAAAAATCTCTCCTGTGATACCTGTTCAATCAAACTGCACAAGTGATCTAAATCCGATCATATTGAACAACCTCAAGATATGGGTGCTTTATTAATGCAGCAAACTGCTTGGAAGAATTAAAAGTGTCCAAGAAGATGTCCAAAATCTTTACATGCAATGAGCCAGAGACTGCTTAGACTGGATGTCCCTGATGACAAGATGATGTCCTTGAACAATAACTAAATGCACTCAGAATGTTATGTTTACACACACACATGCACAAATTGCATGTAAACGCATCAGCCTTTCACAGTATAATACTCTTTTAAAAGGGCGACGCTTTACTGTCTCTGTGACTGATGAGATGAGTTCATTATCAAAATGTCAGCTGAGTTCTGACTGGATTCTGAGTTCGGTCGGCCTCCTCACCTTCCAGCTGTCTGGTTCTGTGTTTCTTGCACTCAAACTCACCACACACACGCACATCTGACAGTTTATTGAGCTCGAAATGACAGGAGGGAAAGATGCAATGGGGTTATGTAGGGTAACCTGTTCAGCTCATGTTTGGACATCAGGACAGAGACCAGGAGATGATTCTGCCAACACTGCCTTAATGGGGAATATTCCATTCAAGTTTATTTGTATAGCGCTTTTTACAATAATTATTCTTTCAGAGCAGCTTTACAAATATTATAGCTTTACGAATATTACAAAACTCATATGTAAGAATTAAATTAGTGGTCAAATAATGAATTGTGATAATCAATTTCTCAGTGGATTTAGGTCATATATTTTGGTGCATTTGAAACAAACAGATTTAATTCATGGATATACAGTGCATCCGGAAAGTATCATGTCAAGTCAAGTCGAGCTTTATTGTCATTTTGCTACATGTGTGGACCTACAGAGGAACGAAACGTCGTGTCTCACAGGACAACGGTGCTACATGGATTAATCATAAATACAAACACAACACTGGACATAAGAGCTATTATAAAAAGCCTATGCATAACTAACATATATTATAAAATAGAATAAAATACTTAAACTATACACATAAGACAGGCTATACAAGTACTTTTCCATGAGACTGAACAATGTTGTGCAGGATATTGTGCAAAAAAATGTATTCAAGGTCTAATATTGTGTATTTAAGGTTGAAGCAAGCAGTACAGCATGATTGTGGTGCATTTATAGTAAACATTGAGTCCTTGTAAGGTGGAGTTTAGATAAAGTGTCAGGTGCATAAGAGAGAAGAGTGTTTCTACAGGTGGTTTGTCAAGCCCACTCACCTGAATGAAGCACAATTTAAAATGCACAGTGTTTCCAAGAGACAAGGAGTGATAGGAAAGTGTCTATAGTGCAAATGTGCAACCTGGTGCAAGAATCAGAGAGATGAAGGGGTGTCCTTCCACAGGTGGTTTGTTAAGCCCACTCACCTGTATGGGACATACTCAGGAATGAATGGGGAGGTTTCAGAGGGGGGTAAGTTGACTGGAGTTGAGGGCTGTAACAGCGTGTGGGAAGAAGCTGTTGAGTAGTCTAGCCGAGCAGGCTTAAGTATTCATAGCGCTTCACTTTTTCAAAAAAAATTTATGTTACAGCCTTATTCAAAACTGGATTAAATTGATTTATTTCCTCAAACTTCTCCACACAATACCCCATAATGACAATGTGAAAAAAGATTTTTTTAAATTGTTGCAAATTTATTAAAAATAAAAAACCTGATAAATCACATGTACATCAGATTAATTTAAACTCATGCGAAATATTGGAAAAAAATTACAAACTACAAAATAAATAAATAAAAAAATTTTCTCTTGATTTTTACTATTTAAAAAAAATTATTTAATATTTTTCCCTAAGATATAAATTTGGGTGTATTCATTTTGGACCGTTATCATGAATTATTTTGTTAGATTAGCTCCAGATTTGGCTTCAGTACTGACTAATCTAATGTATATGCTCAAATATAATATTGTAAAGCTTCCTGTAGAAAATATGAATCTAAATGAGAGATTTGTGAGGGGTGCACTTATATATGCTGAGCACTGTATATATGTAAAAATGTTTAATATGTATGTGCGTCTATGTCTGTGTGCACGTATATGTACATATAATAATTAATTTTTTGGCAGCACTACATACAGAGATGGCATGCTAAATGTATTAGAGCACTGCTATTACATGAAGACATAAAAAGTGGATTACCCAATTAGGGTTCCAAGGGTTTCCACTTTAACCCTTTAACTACCCCACCAAGAAAAACATTTTTGGATTGCATTTCTCAGCTCCTAATGTCGCTAGTAATTTCCCATAATTTCTAAAATATCGGCCGGTAGAGATGTTTGTTTATGGTGAAAGTACCGGACTGAATACATATACTATGAAAAATCTGAAAATATGAAGTGTAAGACCAATTTATGAAAAAAATATTGAAAATAAAACACTTTTGAATACTAAATCACCTTTATTTTTTGAAGTATGGCATAAAATATTTCAGATTCTCATTTAACATGTTTTCTTTACGAGTGCAGTAGTGCAACAGGACGTTTGTTTGATTTTATTTGTAAACCAACAATGCTGTGTAAGTCATTATTTAAAACAGTCTAATGACTTTAACAGTAAGTAAAAACATGGTCAACCGTTTGGTAGAGCGGCAGTCAAAGGGTTAACACAAGGTTAACTACAAGTGACAGCAGTTTAGCACAAGATGCATGCTCGTTTTCATTAGCCTATAGGCTGTCATATAGTCTTTGTATAAAAAAAATATTTTCATTAATTTTCCTTTGGCTTAGTCTGTTTATTCATCAGGGGTCACCACAGTGGAATGAACCACCAACTTATCCTTATGTTTTACACAGCGGATGTCCTTCCAGCTGTAACCCAGTACTGAGAAACATCCATACACACTCATACACTACGGCCAATTTAGTTTATTCAATTCACCTATAGCGCATGTGTTTGGACTGTGGGGGAAACTAGAGCACCCGGAGGAAACTCACGGCAACACAGGGAGAACATGCAAACTCCACACAGAAATGCCAACTGACCCAGCCGGGACTCGAACCAGCGAACTTCTTGCTTTGAGGCGACAGTGCTAACCACTGAGCCACCGTGTCTCCCCTGAAAGAATAACATTTAGTATATAATTAATCTGGGTCAGTTGGCATTTCTGTGTGGAGTTTGCATATTCTCCCCGTGTTTGCATGGGTTTCCTCCGGGTGCTCCGGTTTCCCCCACAAAGTTCAAAGACATGCGGTACAGGTGAATTGGGTAAGCTAAATTGTCCTAGTGCATGAGTGTGAATGAGTGTGTATGGATGTTTCCCAGTGATGGTTTGTGGCTGAAAGGGCATCTGCTGTGTAAAACATATGCTGGGTAAGTTGGCGGTTCATTCTGCTGTGGCGACCCCAGATTAATAAAGGAACTATGCAGAAAAGAAAATGAATGAATGAATAATCTATTAAGGGACTTTTTCCCCCCTGGTCTCAGCTATTTCCTATTATGCAAGTCAACATGAGAGTAGAAAAAGCATAACAGGGAACACAAAATAAATAGGCCTGACTCCTGACAGGTTATTTTAAGATGTTATGAAATTAAATCGGTCTGTGCAAGTAATTAAACAATATTTACCACATTACCCAACAGCCTCAAGCAAATGGCCTGGAGTGACTTTTTTCATTAATGTAAATTGGTAGAACAAATAGAATTATCATAGAAACAAATAAGACAGATGCATTAGAAAGAGCACGGAAATATAGCATAGGCTACTCAGAAACAAACAAACGTCATGAAACAAAATAAAAGTAAGGTAATAAAGTTACATCTTAAAGAGAGACAGTTTTCATTGCTTTTGGATTAATAGAGCACCGGATAATTCCCAGATATGGTCTGAAGTGACGTGCGGTGTTTCCGAACAGTCCCGAATGAATCATTTTTGAACCGGTTCACCGAATCGAATCAAACCGTCTGAAGCATTTCGCGGCCCAAACAAGCACAAATCCACTTCACCTGATGTAAACTCGCATTTGGATGGATTAACTTGAAATGCGTCAATATGCTGGTGCATATTAATAATCATCCTAGGTTTGCCAAATCGTTCAGTAGTGACTGAACTGAGAAAATCGACACGCATCGCCAAACTCATAAATGCGCATGTGGAAATTGATATATAATTTATATATTAATTCCTTACATTTATATAGCGCTTTTCTAGACACTCAAAGCACTTTACACAATTGGGGAGAATCTCCTCATCCACCATCAGTGTGCAGCATCCACATGGATGACACATGACAGCCATATTGCGCCAGACTGCACACCACACACCAGCTGATTGGTGGAGAGGAGACAGAGTAATGAATTATCACATGGGGATGGTTAAAAGGCCATGATGGACAGAGACCAGTGGGAAAATTTGGCCAGTATGCCGGGGTTAAACCCCTACTCTTTTTCGAAGGACATCCTCGGATTTTTAACGACCACAGAGAGTCAGGACCTCGGTTTAACGTCTCATCTGAAAGACACCGCTCACTGAGCAGTATAGAGTCCGCATCAATATACTGGGGACCCACACAAATCGCAAGTTGAGCACCCCCTGTTGGCCTCACTAACACCACTACGGGCAGCAACTTAGCTTTCCCATGTGGTCTCCGATCCAGGTACTGACCGGGCACAGCCCTGCTTGGCTTCAGTGGGCGACCATGTAAGAGTTGCAGAGAGCTAGCTGCCAGCTGGTGTTGGTGGGCCTCCAGGAACGTGGTTGAGAAACACTGTTGTAGCCTATCTCCAGGAATCACAGGTAGCATATATGTTTATTTAATTGTAGTTTTCTGACGTTATTTAGTTTTTGATTATAAGTAATGATAGATATTGTGTAGCATCATGAAAAACCAAGCACTGCAGGATTCAGCTAATCTTGTCAATTATCTACAACAAGTCTTCAACATTTCAGATGCCCTGAGGGTGAGTAAATTAATTTATCAGTGATGCATCACTGCTGAATGTAAATATTAATGAAAAAATAACTGCAGTTTGTGCTTTTGCGTATGGTAGTTTACCACAACATAATGATGTCTTATTTTGGAACATGCAGTTTTTTTTGTGAGTGTGTCAGTACACATTAACATTAGTTGACTGCTTATTCATAATGCTAACACATTAAATCTTATGTAGCATTTTTCTTTACAGCAGTGCAGTGTGGTGTCAATTTAAATTCACACATTACACACCTATTTTATCACCCTTTGTCCTTCCTTATTTCTTCTTCTTCTGATAAACATAATAAATTCCTGTTAGAACGTTTCAGTGATTTGAGGCTAATTGCTATGAAGTGTTGAAGCAGTAATTTATGGCATGCTGTGCGTCTTTGAGGATCACGGAGATCCTCTGGCCTTCAGCGTTTGGCAGATGTTTACAGCTGCTGTGCTTCTGCCTCCGTCAACACAAGCAGTCAGCGAGACTTTTTACTCTCACAATCTCTTTCTTTCTTTCTGTGTGTTTATCTGGAGCCTGCTTCTGGCACGTGGAAGCACTCAGGCCCTGTTACAGCACATATGGGATCCAGGCAGTTTGGCCTAACACATGATCACAACATGTTATTGGAGACGGGAGAAGTCAGACACGGAAAGTTGACTAATAAGGACAGAAAAGAAAATAATAATTATGATTACGATGTTATGATAAATTATGTTTTCAACTCGCGGAGACAGATTGATAATAGTGAGGGTGGGGGAGTTAGATATAAATAATAATATATATATTTTTACAAAACCATCTGGTATTGATACATATCTTTTGGAAAAACATGGTACAATAATGTTCATTAGTTATTTAGACATTATTTAGTACTTTATCGATTTATGATGACACTTTAAAAGATGGTCTAAAAGCTGTGCTAACATGAAAGCTATAATGTTAATCTGCTACTGCTAACAGTTTGAGGTTCAACAATTTTATATATATATATATATATATATATATATATATATATATATATATATCTGTTATACATATGTTTTCTAATATTGTATAACAGTTCTGTCTGGTTCTTGAATCTGATTGGCTGATAGCCGTACTATATTCTGCAATATCAGCACTCCTACAGCCTCTTCACCCTTCTGTATTACTCCACCCACATAGAGTGACAGCAGATCAATACTCACTACAGTTTGATAAATATTGCAGCTGTTGGACAACATGATGTACTATTGAGACTTTTTTTAGTCAAGAATGTAGTTGTTTAGATTGCAACTATGCAGTTGAGTTATAAGGACAGTGCCTATTTTACATATTTATAATTTCGAAGATTCAGCGTGTCGGTGGCCATTAGCCTGTCAGAGCAAAGAACTGACAGTTGACGTTCCGCCACAAGATGGCGACAGAGACTGCATAATAAGTGCTTAGGGGAGAAAAATTAAGCGTTTTCTCATTCTCAGCGTAAGTTTCAAACTAAAGCTGAACAAATCATTATAAAACAGGTAAGTGACATTATAAGTTGATCTCTCTCTTTTGTATGTTGTAGTGCTGTATTTATACCATAGTAATCTGGCAGTGTTTGCTTTGCTTTGGCTTTTTCGGGGTTAATTATTGTGACATCCCAATTGCAACAGAGAAATACTAGGAAATGTCTCTAGACTGATGGCATTTCATGCCGTTCAGCCTTATAATCTTAAAATGTGAGCAAAATCACCTGTTTTATCATCACTTTAGACATTACGCTAGAGAATAATTCAAACACTAGCTCTAAAGTGACATTTGTGAATGAGCAATGGTTCCTGCTCTTCTGATCGTCAGCTCCAGATGTGAATGAATGGCGGAAGAAAGTCTTCTTACAAAAGGGTTTTCGAGACTCTTCGTGTTTGATTTTCTTTTTTTTATACACAATTATGCCGTCAAACTGTTGTATAAACGTAATATCACACTCGTAACAATGCGATATGGCTGTATATCGTCACTGGTAGGACACTAAGGCACTCGGCCTGCAGCCTTAAGCCAACGCACGCCTCCCTGCTACGAGTGTGATATTGCTCATATATATATCATGATTCATCACGTCCTAAATAAAAGGGTGTGTACGATGTAGTGGATGTTAAATATTATTATTATTATTATTATTATGTGTATAGTATAATATTTAGCAAATTGGTGTAATTGGGCAGCACGGTGGCGCAGTGGGTAGCACAATCGCCTCACAGCAAGAAGGTCGCTGGTTCGAGCCCCGGCTGGGTCAGTTGGTGTTTCTGTGTGGAGTTTGCATGTTCTCCCCGTGTTCGCGTGGGTTTCCTCCGGGTGCTCCGGTTTCCCCCACAAGTCCAAAGACATGCGCTATAGGTTAATTGGGTAAGCTAAATTGTCCATAGTGTATGAGTGTGAATGAGTGTGTATGGATGTTTCCCAGTGATGGGTTGCAGCTGGAAGGGCATCCGAGGCGAAAAACATATGCTGGATAAGTTGGCGGTTCATTCCGCTGTGGCGACCCCAGATTAATAAAGGGACTAAGCCGAAAAGAAAATGAATGAATGAAATTGGTGTAATTCAAAGCTTTACTGTCATGAACCCTCAGAAATAATTCAGAGATTCTGATTTGTTGCTTAGGGAACTATTATTATTATTATTATTATTATTATTATTATTATTATTATTATTA
>CAIGQW010055024.1:20856644-20868115 GCA_903798125.1 Danio choprae | reverse complement strand
CCATGTGTGTGTGTGTGTGTGTGTGTGTGTGTGTGTGTGTGTGTGTGTGTGTGTGTGTGTGTGTGTGTGTGGTCATGTGATGTGCGTTTTCAGCGGTGTGTGTGTAGCTTTTCAGAAACGCTAGATAAAATGCCAGTGTGGGAGTGGATCGTTTTCATTCTGAAACCCAACCATTGTGTTTAAATGTAATTAAATAAATTCATACAAATTTTTCAGTGTGTGTACATTTCAATACTAGTTTTCATACTATTTTTCAGATGTTCTGGACCTCATATATTTTTACATGTTGTTTTATTTTTACATAATACAGAATTTTGTGCTGAACGCATTTTTTTTTTCTACTAAATTTGAGAAAATGTGACGCGGAAACAAATGAAACAGCTTGTATACATTTCAGTTGCGTATTAACATATTTTTGTGATTTTTCTGCACCTATAAAGCGAAACTATATCCACGTGGACTTTTTCATTTGCACTGGATCACACACTCGACTCCTATGCACGCCACCAAACCACACAACAATGCCGTGCTGCGAACATTTGCTTTATTTTAAATTTCTTTCCTCTTGTGGTGCCTGTTTTCGTGTGGCTTCACTTTTAAGCCTGATATAAGATTTCTTTGCCAGACATAAGAATGTGATCACATGCTCCAAACAAGCTAAAACAGCAATCCCAAGGGCCTTGAAGCTCCCGGTTCCTCAACCCTTCCAGCCACAAGATCATAGCCTCTCCATACAGCAGGAAATATAAAAGTGCACATTTTTTTACAACACCTACAGTCTCCTTGAATGATGCTTCTTAAAGTCAAGCCATATGTGTGCTTAACTCTTACGTGTGCCGGAGACCCTTGTCACCCAGTTGGAATGCCTTTTAAATGCATAATAAAGCCTGGAGTCTGTTGGCAAGGATTTTTTTCTGTGCTATATACGCGTTTAGATGATAGGTATAGGCTCTATAGGTATTGTTGGCTTCACATGCATGTATTTTTGTAAGCAGTGTTGGGGGTAACACAATACAAGTAACGTGAGTTATGTAATAATACTACTGCTTTTCTAAGTAACGAGTAAAGTAACAAATAATTAAACAACAAATAATTATATATGTGTTACTTTTACAAATGTAATGCTCTCTGCAGGAACAGACAGAAATAAAGATGGCTCTGGGTTGCATTTCTGCGATGAAAGTATTGTCATTATTATGAATGCATTGAAGAAAAGGAAGAGGGGATTGTCTCAATCGACAGTGATTTTAACTAACTAATAAGACAAACGTACAAAAGTTGCAAACACATTGCTTTAAACTTTCATTAATCTGTATATATGGCATGTACTGTATAGCTCTGGGGTCAGGAAGTTCTCAGAAGATACCATTATCCTACATTATTAGTTTTTGATGTGTTTTTTTTAAAAGGGTAAATGAGGGTGCAGGTTATTCAGTGCATTGTTACTAGCAGAGTTCCTCTATCCCCCCCCCCCCCCCCCCGCCTCCCCTGCAAGGTCTGAAAGAGATCAAGCCTCAGACAGGTTAGAAAAAGTAATGCAAAAGTAACTCAAAAGAAACGTAACGCACTACTTAGCATAAAAAGTAACTAAGTAATGCAACTAGTTACTTTTTGGGGGAGTAACTCAATATTGTAATGCATTTCTTTCAAAAGTAACTTTCCCCAACACTGCTTACGTGTGCCGGAACCTCTTGTCACCCAGTTGGAATGCCTTTTAAACGCATAATAAAGCCTAGAGTCTGTTGGCAAGGATTGTTTGGTGCTATATACATTTTTTAGATGATAGGTATAGGCTCTATAGGGATTGTTGGCTTCACATGCATGTATTTTTGTAAGCAGTGTTGGGGTGAACACATTACAAGTAACGTGAGTTATGTAATAATACTACTGCTTTTCTAAGTAACGAGTAAAGTAACAAATAATTAAAAAACAAATAATTATATATGTGTTACTTTTACAAATGTAATGCTCTCTGCAGGAACAGACAGAAATAAAGATGGCTCTTGCATTTCTGCGATGAAAGTATTGTCATTATTATTTTGAATGCATTGAAGAAAAGGAAGAGGGGATTGTCTCAATCGACAGTGATTTTACCTAACTCATAAGACAAACGTACAAAAGTTGCAAACACATTGCTTTAAACTTGCATTAATCTGTATGTATGGCATGTACTGTATAGCTCTGGGTCAGGAAGTTCTCAGAAGATAACATTATGCTACTGTTAGTGTTCTGTTGTGTTCCATGTGCTTCTCGTCATGTGATTCCTTTGTTCTGTTTTTCCCGCCGTGTTCAGTGTTAATTTATCCCACCTGTGTTCATCCCTGTGTCCTATTAGTTAATCATCATCCCCTTGTATTTATACCCCTCTGTTTGTGTCCTTCGTGGTCCGGTATTGTATTGTCTCAGTCTCGGTGTCCAGTCTACGGGTCCTGTCTCATCCAATGCCTGTATTCCGTAAGTGTTTGTAAATAAATCCGTGTTCTGTTAAATCCCGTGTTCCTGTGCCTTCATGTTACCTAGCGAGTGCGTGACACCTACATTATTAGTTTTTAAATATGTTTTTTAAAGGTAAATGAAGGTATTCTTCGCATCGATACTTTAAAAAAAAAAAAAAAAAAAAGGTTTCTGAAAAGAGTTCAAGCCTCAATCAGGTAAGAAGAAGTAACGCAAAAGTAACACAAAAGTAATGTAATGCACTACTTAGCTACTAAAAAGTAACTAAGTAATGCAACTAGTGACCTTTTTGGGGAGTAACTCAATATTGTAATGCATTTCTTTCAAAAGTAACTTTCCCCAACACTGCTTACGTGTACTGGAGACCCTTGTCACCCAGTTGGAATGCCTTTTAAATGCATAATAAAGCCTAGAGTCTGTTGGCAAGGATTTTTTTTCTGTGCTTTATACATGTTTAGATAATAGGTATACAGTAGGCTCTATAGGGATTGTTGGCTTCACATGCATGTATTTTTTGTAAGCAGTGTTGGGGTGAACACATTACAAGTAACGTCAGTTATGTAACAATACTACTGCTTTTCTGAGTAACGAGAAAAGTAACAAATAAGTATTAATATTTGAGTTACTTTAAAAAAATAATGCTCTCTGCAGAAACGAAGAGAAATAAAGATGGCTCTGCGATGGAAGTATTGTCATTATCATGAATGCATTGAAGAAAAGGAAGAGGGGATTGTCTCAATCGACAGTGATTTTAACTAACTAATAAGACAAACGTACAAAAGTTGCAAACACATTGCTTTAAACTTGCATTAATCTGTATATATATGCATGTATAGCTCTGGGTCAGGAAGTTCTCCGAAGATACCATTATCTTACATTATTAGTTTTTGGTGTGTTTGTTTTAAAAAGTAAATGAGGGTGCAGGTTATTCAGTGCATTGTTACTTGCAGAGTTCCTCTATTAAAATGAACCCCCCTCACCCCCCCGCCCCCTCGCAAGGTCTGAAAGAGTTCAAGCCTCAGACAGGTAAGAAAAAGTAATGCAAAAGTAACTCAAAAGAAACGTAACGCACTACTTAGGATAAAAAGTAACTAAGTAATGCAACTAGTTACTTTTTGTGGGAGTAACTCAATATTGTAATGTATTTCTTTTTAAAAGTAACTTTCCCCAACAAATAAAGCCTAGAATCTGTTGGCAAGGATTTTTTGGTGCTATATACATGTTTTAGATGATAGGTATAGGCTCTATAGGGATTGTTAGCTTCGCCTGCATGTATTTGTGAGCGACAGAGCTGAAATCTTGTTCATGCATTAGAAAGTGTGTGATATTGATGGTTTGATCCTTGGCTGGAAGGGAACGCTTCACGCCTGGGGCTGGATTGGCTGGACCTGGACTGCTGTTTTATTTGCGTTTGTGAAAGCAAGCCTTGCAAGTTTAAGTTTGTCTTTGGACTTGTAGGGACAACACAATATTAGGTTTGACATACTGATATATTCAGAGATTGGATTATGTGGTGGAAAAAAATGTACTGTGGCAAAACTTGGGTCTTAAACACACTGATAATGTCATTTCTTTCACGCAATAAAAAAATTTAGGGCAATGCTTCTCATTAGGGCTGCACAATATTTCACAAAATTATCGTTATCACGATAATAGCATATGCAATATACATATCGCAGACATGTGATATATTACATTTATTTTATGCATTAATTATTTAAATTTGACCAATCAAATAATTGCACGTAAATACACATATTTCATGCTAACATAAATGTTTTAATATTTAATTTTAAGGATGATAAAATCAACAGAGATATGATCACAAACTGTAAATTGTGGGCACTTGCGATCCCTATACTGCACCCGCAGCCGGTTATCAGTCATTTAAAATGGTGATCTCCCTGTCAGAGCTACAATTCGACAATATTTACCTTGTATTATGTTGTGCATATTCCTCAGCGATTTAGTCATTTGCGATGCAGTTATAGCTCATAAGTGTCTGCTTTTATATTTGGTGTCTGTTTGTTTTACTTAGATTATTATTTGTTGACACTGTATGGAAAATCGATTTGTTCACATCTGCTATTCATACTTTGACTTTGCATTTCTATTCACACTTTAGTTGCACTTAACCTGCAAATAAGAATAGAAACTGTATATAAAGCATACAAAACCTACTGACAGTTACAGGTACCAGTTTTTATGGGTCAATGATGCTACCATTCGGCACAAATCCATCATTTTTTCCATTCTGGCTGTTTTTTAAGGAGGGATATTCTGTAGAAGCACACCCTAGACGTGTCTCACATCGTTTAGTAATGCTATATGTTATTGCACAACAATTATTCATTTTGTTTTTGGCTGAATAAAGATAGATAGAAGGGCGGCACGGTGGCTCAGTGGTTAGCACTGTGGCCTCACAGCAAAAAGGTTGCTGGTTCGAGTCCCGGCTGGGCCAGTTGGCGTTTCCGTGTGGAGTTTTCATGTTCTCCCTGTGTTCGTGTGGGTTTCCTTCAGGTGCTCCGGTTTCCCCCACAGTCCAAACATATGCGCTATAGGTGAATTGGATGAACTAAATTGTCCGTAGTGTATGAGTGTGTGTAAATGGGAGAGTGTGTGGGTGTTTCCTTCCAGCTGGAAGGGCATCCACTGTGTAAAACATATGCTGGAATATTTGGCTGTTCATTCCGCTTTGGCAACCCCTGATAATGGGACTAAGCCGAAGTAAAATGAATGAATGAATGAAGACAGATAGAAAAGAGATAGTAATATTTTGCCCACCAGGGGAGGCATTCCTTGACAGTCTAATGGGGTGACGACACGTGAAAACTATCAGTACATGTCTAATTCATAAAAATGAGCCATATGTCCCCTTTCAAACCAGGTCATGCTTCATTGTGTCCTCCCGAAAGTGCTAAAACTGCACATTCGCCCCCCTGTCTAAAATCCTGAGGCGTTTTCCCATTGGGATCTTTTAACGTGTACATCTGGATGATCACCTAAAATAACTTCTGCACGCAGGCCTTTTTAGTTCCACCGAGGCACATCAGCGTTTTTTTGCATGAACTTTTGTAGGCCCCAGCCATAAACATCTGATGTGAGAAAACAAGCGCTGGTTTGTGATCCTTTTAAGCATTTTTTTTTCCCCAAGAAGCTATTGATTTAAAGAAGTGTGTGTTGTACGCTAGGTCAAGTTTCATTGAGTCGCCTGACCGTATGTCTCGCTAACTAGGAGCATCTGTCCTCCTTATACTTTATGAGTTTGACAGGTTCCAGCGTCTGGCACGAGACCGTTTTGACCAACATATGGGGACAGCAGTCGATTTTATCCATGCTAAAGATTTAGCATTCACTCCATGTTATAATTGGAACGATTCAACCCTTTTATTGAACATAAACATTAGCTATTGCACCCGCTTCAAGGAGCTTCCCTGTCAGACATGGACATCTGTGGGAACCTCACACCGCAGGCCGTTTAATGAGCACCCAAACACAGATGATGTAAGTAACAGAATCATTAAACCTACACAATGCCAGAGTCTCCGTCTCCAAGTTGATCTGGAAGTTGGATAATGATACTGTCAAAGGTTTGCAAATATAGAATCGGTCGGTATATAGGGAGGAACGGAGCTTGCGGGGGCGTCTTTACCATGTCTAATGTTCACACTCCTGCTTCGCTTCAATGCTTTTCTGTCCTACAGATCTATTCTGCGCATCCCAGACACAAAGGGTTCGATGACTGAATCGATGACTGAAGCCAAAACCAGTTGAACAAACTCTGGGTGGGTCGCAGAGTAAGCTTTGGGTTGACAAACATAAAAATCACAATGCTAAATGCTAGATACTTGAATATGAGATTGTATGCATGCTTATGATAACTGTCATTAAAGGGGACCTATTATGCAAAAATCACTGTTATAAGTGATTGTGTGGCGTCAGTCTGTGAATATAACCAGCTTCTAATGGTAAAAAGTTATTAATTTTATTTTCTATAATCACTTTTATGAACACTTTGATTGACGTTCTCCCTTTGTACATGTCACCAGAGGGAGAAAGCCCCACCTATGACCTCATTACCATAGGATGTTGTTTTGTTTTTGAATCTGACACAGGCATTTGTAACCCCGCCCTCTTCAAAAGAGCACAATCTCATTTGATTTAGAGTTATTTAACATTATTTGTGGAAGATTTTGAGCTGAAACTCCACATACACACTCTAGGGACATCAGAGACATATTTTACGTCTTGTAAAAAGGGGCGTAATAGGCCCTCTTTAAGTGTCATTGGCTAAGTTATGTCATTTTAAATGCACTTATGACATTGTTTGATATGACAACTTGACAAATACACCATAACCTGTCAGTGTCAGCGTTGACACTTTTACTGCGAAATTGTAATGGCATATTCATTTTGTTCCACTGATAAAAGTGATCCGAAAAGTGGCTAAACATAAATGTTAAAAAAGATGAGAATCAATTCATTTTGAACAATTTACTGCCAATCATGTAATCATAGAAAGTAACTGTAGTGTCGTTTAAAAAAAGTATTTAACTATTTATTCATACTTTATTTTTGTTATTTGATTACATAATCCACATTACATATAATCCACTGCTCTTCACTGTAAACAATATCCGTAAATTACCAGTTTTCCGTATTTTGTGATTCACGTTTAAATTTTTCCTCATTTATTTCTGCTTTTGAATCACATTATGAGAGCTTGATCTTTCTTCAACCCAAGCTCATTCTGAAAACCTACCTGTGGATACATTTCTGGAGACCGCGAAATACGTCCCGGGAGGTACGTTTTTTTGCAGTTTTTGTTTTCTCGAATCCACCAGAGGCCGCTGTGTACGCCTTTTGAGATCTTAAATTTCTCTTGCGAGTGCCATTCGGACCTGCCGTACTCACGTGAACCCACCAGAGGGCGCTGTTGACTGACTGTTTGGCTGACTGAACGTCTGACTGACCGATCGACTGACCCACCCTTCTCTTTCCCTAAACCAAACCAATTTTATTGATTTGACCCGACCACCCACTTCCCTAAACCCAACTAACAATTTTCAAAAGCAATCCAGGAAAAAGAAAAGCCCTCGTCTGACTTTTACCACTTTTTCAAATTATACCGCATTCTCACCCTGTTATTTACTTGTTTATTTTATGGATTCTGTTGTTGTCTTACCTGCTTTCTGGAACCGTTCTTCACTGGACTCTAACCCAGTCGTCGTGGTCAACTCCTCTCTGCGTCTCAAGTCCAACGACGTACATGGTGAGCTAACTGGAAAAACTGGTTACAGCAGGAAAGCTGTTCATACGGAGGTAATTGGTCAGCTGGTAAACGCGAAAAGGAGCGGCGTCATACCGCCCCGTAGCGTTCATTTAAAAAATGAAATGCAGTCATACGTACCTCTGGCCACATAATTCGCGATGTCCAGAAATGCATTCAGAGGTACGTTTTCAGAATGAGCCTGTGTTGTCTTTCTTCCAGCGACTTTTAACCTTTGAAATGTTCGAAAAGTGACTTTTATTAGCATTTTTAATAGTGTAAAGTAATATATAGTCTGGGTTGGTGGTGTATATTACGCTCCAGAAACCTTGTAATAAACTGCCAGCACATTTTCTGTTATTGACTTATTTCTCTCTCTGTATTATTTCTTATACAACATATAAATTCAAACAAATAAAAGGTCACTTTGTTAAACTGTAGAGTTGAATTTTCAACATCAAAAGTGGACAGAGCAGAGGTCAACATCCCATAATGCAATTCACAACTATAAATAATAGGAAAACACTTGTGAATCACAAAGTACGGAAACTGTTCATTAACAGATATTTTTTACAGTGCATATAGGCCCATCTGCCCTACAGCCTCTGATTTTTTTTTTCTATCTCTGCCTCTGATATCCCTTCATTTTATTTGGACCGGCTTTAAAGAAGCACTAAAAACATCAGATCCAGACACACGAGTGGATTTGCACGAGTGTCACAGGTCCTCCTTTTTTCATTTCAGTCCAAATGATAAATCAGTCCAAATTGTTATCGTATTTGCAGATGCCGTTCTTGAGATTTTTGGGCTTCCAGTCACACCATTGCTTGGAGAGAAGTGTGACTGGAATATCTTAGTCATTGCCTACAGACAAAACAAAGCAGCGGCTCACCTTGGGGCAAAGATTCTTGGAAATCTGTACGTGTTTGTGTTTTCAGCTGAGAATCATCCACTGTCGGAAGAGATTTGTGTTGTTGCAGCTGAACATTTGCTCCAGTTTTGAAAGTCTTCAGAGCTCATGAAAGGAGGATTTATAGACATAATTTGATGTTTAAATGTACACTCTGGGGGCAGCATGGTGGCGCAGTGGGTAGCGCTCTCACCTCACAGCAAGAAGGTCGCTGGTTTGAGCCTCGGCTGGGTCAGTTGGCGTTTCTGTGTGGAGTTTGCATGTTCTCCCCGTGTTGGCGTGGGTTTCCTCCGGGTGCTCCGGTTTCCCCCACAAGTCCAAAGACATGCGGTACAGGTGAATTGGGTAAGCTAAATTGTCCCTAGTGTATGTGTGTGAATGAGTGTGTATGGATGTTTCCCAGTCATGGGTTGCAGCTGGAAGGGCATCCGCTGCGTAAAACATATGCTGGATAAGTTTGCGGTTCATTCCGCTGTGGCGACCCCTGATTAATAAAGGGACTAAGTCGAAAAGAAAATGAATGAATTAGTGTTTAATTAATAAATGTAAGTGATTAATAATAATATCAAGTGATGATGGAAGCAAAAGATTATTTTTCAGTCACATTGGCAGATTATTTTGCTTGTTTTAAGGAAAAACTCACTTAATTTTTGACCTATTTTTACTGAAAACAAGACAATATTTTTTCTTGTCTAGAAAAAGCTTCTCGATTTAAGTTTTTTTAGATATTTAGACTAGAAACAAGACAGAAACTCTAAGTAAGAAGCATTTTTTTGCAGTGTATAGTTTGCGGTCAGCCAATGAACACCATAGACTGGCATACAGATTTGGACACTAAGTGGATAGATGGATGATAAATTACTGGAACTTTAAAAAACACAAATGCTATATGTTGTGAATTTTGAGCTGTGAAACTTTACAGACAGTTTCATCACACACTACATGTAAGGTAATATCTGAAAAACCATAATGGAGCTCTTTAGTTGAATGCATGTAAGATGCATTTACTCAGTGCACTTAAATTACCCTTGAAAATGTCTGAATGCATTTGCATCGGATACAAAATATCAGCTTTTCTCTTTAAAAAAAACGCTGCTGGAGGTTTTCTGATAATTCATCCTCTTTTCTGAGACATTTTTTTTGCAATTACTTTTAATGAAGGGATGTCAAGTTGTTTTTAATGGATTTAACAAGTGTCCTAGCAGAGTAATCACAGGTATTGCTCATCACAGCACTTTTGTTCTCCTCTTTTTGTCTTTAATATTTAAAAGTATATGCATTTTTATTCATTTTGTGTTTGAAATGGGGCAGCACGGTGGCGCAGTGGGTAGCACAATCGCCTCAAAGCAAGAAGGTCGCTGGTTCGAGCCCCGTCTGGGTCAGTTGGCGTTTCTGTGTGGAGTTTGCATGTTCTCCCCGTGTTCTCGTGGGTTTCCTCCGGGTGCTCCAGTTTCCCCCACAATTCCAAAGACATGCGGTATAGGTGTGTGAATGAGTGTGTATGGATGTTTCCCAGTGATGGGTTGCAGCTGGAAGGGCATCCGCTGTGTAAAACATATGCTGGATAAGTTGACGGTTCATTCCACTGTGGCGACCCCTGATTAATAAAGGAACTAAGCCGAAAAGAAAATGAATGATGTTTGAAATGTATGACATGACACAAAACCTGACCTGACTATCCTTCCTACACTGTAAAAAGTGATTAGTTGACTTTACTTAATAATTATGAGGGAACAAGTTTACTTGAAGTTACTTAAAGTGGGTAAACCCATGGCCTTAAAAATGACAAGTTGATTTGACTTATATTTATGTTGTAACTTAAAACTGTTAAGTTCACTGAACTTAATTTCTATAATTATGCACATAGTTCATTTACTTAATCATTTGAGGGCAATTAGTTTACTCATTAGTTTGCTTTTTTTTTTTACAGTTTATGTACAGTCATGGGGGGGGGGTGACATGGTGGCGCAGTGGGTAGCACTGTCACCTCACAGCAATAAGGTTGCTGGTTCGAGCCCCGGCTGGGTCAGTTGGCATTTCTGTGTGGAGTTTGCATGTTCTCCCTGTGTTGACGTGGGTTTCCTCCAAAGACATGTGCTGTAGGTGAATTGGGTAAGCTAAATTGTCCATAGTGTATGTGTGTATGTCCTGGTCCTCCAGATTGGGGGTTGAGCGTTGGGCTAACAACTCACCCTGGGAGTAAGTATAAATGGCCCTAGGAGTAAGTAAGTATGTACAATCATATTTTTATACTTGTATAGTCACATACAGTCATGGCCAAAATTGTTGCCACCCCTGAAAATTTTCCAATAATGTTTCCAATAATTTTGTATAGCCTATTTTTGGAGTTTTGTGTGACATTGTCAAATTAGCTTTTTTCCTACCTTTTTTGTTCTGTTCCAATACACACAAAGAGAGTAAACATGAATAGCAAAACATGTGTTAATGCAATACTTTTCTGTGAGAAATACTTGATTTTCCGGAAATATTTCAGGGGTGCCAACAATTTTGGCCGTGATTATATGGGATTAAAAAAGAAAGTGAGTAAAAACCCATTGACTTAACTTTTATAAAGTAAAATCAACTTTAAGGCATTGGGTTTACTCATGTTTTTAAAGTAAAGTAACTAATCACTTTTTACAGTGTAGAAGTCGTCTTTCTCAGTAATAATTTGGGCTTTTTAACTAGAATACGATAAAATAATTGGTCCCACTGTATATTAGGTGGCCTTAACTACTATATACTTGCATCAAAAAATAAATTTCAGTTAAGCTGAATCTGTGAGCATCCGAACTACTTGAACTGAGTGAATCATTGAACTGTTTGAACTGAATCTGT
>CAIGQW010055024.1:20844188-20856634 GCA_903798125.1 Danio choprae | reverse complement strand
TGATTCCGTGAGCATTTAATCTACTGGAACTGAGTGAATCATTGAACTGTTTGAACTGAATCTGTGAGCATCCGAACTACTAGAACTAAGTGAATCATTGAACTGTTTGAACTGAATCTGTGAGCATTCAATCTACTAGAACTGAGTGAATCATTGAACAGTTTGAACTGATTCCATGAGCATCCGAACTACTTGAACTGAGTGAATCTTTAAACAGTTTGAACTGAATCTGTGAACATCCAAACTTATTCAATTTAATCTCAATCATAAGTACAATGTAAAAACATGTATTTACACAATAAGTACATTGTAACAAATGATTAATTTCAGTGTAAGTACATATTAGTTAAGACCACCTAATTTAAAGTGGCACCAAATAATCTAATATTTAAGAATAATAATAAGAAGTGTCCGACATATTTTAGAGCCACTTTATGCTAGATTCTGTGTGCATATAATCTTAAAATGACTCCTGGGCAAGCTCTCTTTAGATCTTGTTTCTTTAGTACCTGTTGTACTTTATTTCTGGTGCTGCAGATATTTACTTTAATTTCAAAGGTCATTTCTATTTATGTACGCTGAAACAGTTACATTTAATGCTCTCTCTTGAAATGCATGCCTCTTAAAATGTCTTGCAACAAAAGGCCTGTGGAGCAGCAAGTAAAAGCATTGATTTAGATCAGTTTGTAGAGCTTTGTGACAATATAATAAATGCCTCTGTGTAAAGCCGATCTATGTAACATATTGCATTACGTTTAAAAATATGGATTGACAAATACTTTGTTTTTGACAGCACTGGCCTTGTTTATTATATTTTTTGATTTTTTTATTTAGAGCAAACCCAACCAAACTTAGAGCAACTCAAACGTTGACATGCTGTGTCTTTAAAAAATGTATAGTTGACGTCAGAATTATTAGCCCTTCTGAATTATTAGCCCCATGTATATTTTTATTATTATTATTATTTGTCGATAAATTTGTTTTATTTTCAATTGTTTAATTGTTTAATTTATTATTATTTTATTTATTATTATTATTATTTTATGTATTATTAGTTTATTTATTATTATTATTATTATTATTATTATTATTATTATTATTATTATTATTATTATTATTAGTCATGTAATTTTTTTATTGTTTTTATTCAATTTATTATTATATTATATTATATTATATTATATTATAGTACATAATATTTTACTAGGCATTTTTAAGATGCTAGTATTCAGTTTAAAGTGACTTTTAAAGGCTTTACTATGGTAATTAGGCAAGTTAAGGTATAGGAAAATCAATGGTTTGTTCTGTGTAATCAAAAAATATATATTTCTTAAGAGGGCGAATAATATTGACCTTAAAATTCTTTTATAAAAATTAAAAACTGCTTTTATTCTAGCCGAAATAAAACAAATAAGACTTTCTCCAGAAGAAAAGAACATTATAGGAAATACTGTGAAAAATTCCTGAATCTGTTACACATCATTTAGGAAATACTTGAAAAAAATTAACTTACCGGAGGGCGAATAATTCTGACAATTATTCTGTATATTTTTAAGTTTTTTAGTATAATTGAACAAACAAACTGCATTGTCTCAGAATATACACACATACAGGTAATTATAATGTCACCTAACATACATAGAGATTCAGCAGTTGGATATATATATATATATATATCAAAAATCATCAATAATCAATATATATACATCAATAAAAACGTAGTGCTACAGAGTAAACAGCCCTAAAAATCCTAGTTTCTATTTCAGAGGTCGCCACAGTGGAATGAACCGCCAACTATTCCGACATATGTTTTACGCAGCGGATGCCCTTTCAGCCACAACCCAGTACTGGGAAACACCCAAACATTCCCACATTCACACACACAGACACTCATACACTACGGCCAATTAAGTTCATCCAATTCACCCATAGCACGTGTCTTTGGACTGTGGGGTGAACCGGAGCACCTGGAGGAAACCCACACCAACACGGGGAGAACATGCAAACTCTACACAGAAAAACAAACATTACAACCTACAAAATTTCAACTAAATTGTTACATTTTTTGCTTCTCTTGATTTTTCCTCTTTTTTTAATTTTGTTTTTAATATTTTTCTATAACATATAAATTTGGCTGTGCTCGTTTTTGGAGCGTTATTGTAAGTTATTTTGTTAGATTAGCTCCAGAATTGGCTTCAGTACTGACTAATCTAATGTATATGCACTAATATAATATTGTAAAGCTTCCTATTAAAAGTATGAATTTAAAAGATAGATGTGTGAGGGGTGAACTTATATATGCTGAGCTCTGTATCTTTCTTTGTGTTCACCAGAAGAAAGAATGTCAAACAGGTTTGGAAGAAGTGGAGGATGAATAAATGATTTAACATTTTTGGGTGAACTATCCTTAAAGGTCCAGTGAAATGTGCATTTCTTTATTTGATATTTGAGGTAATCTCTGAAACATGAAGAGAGGGAGGGTATAGTAGCTCCTCCCCTTTTAAAAAAACAGCCAATAGCATTTTGTGTATCACAGCTCTGCCAGTGAGATTTGTTGAGCTCAAGCGCATCAAATGAAAAGCGTCTTGAAGGGGGCGGGGCATGTCAGACACTAGAGATCATTTGATTGGTCAGAAGATATGATGAGAAACTGAAGTATGAGGTGACGTGAAAAAACCGTTGATCCATTTAGGTGGAAGTGACAAACTACAAGCCTTACATGTTTCTATTAGTGTTATATCTTCTAAACGTGACTTTTGTAGCACACTAGCTTATAGATATCCTTAAGACTAATGTACTGATCCTAACATCTAATAAACGTTATTTTAATTTCACTGGACCTTTAAGAAAGGGGCATGGCCAGCGTAAGAAGCAAAGCCTATTTGTGTCATTTCTATAGAATGACAACAAGCTAAATATTTAATAGCTCCTGTCATTTACTGGACGTCCAATCCTGAATTCAGATCATATGAGGGGCAGCTTGAGCTGGATCCATCCACAGATGGTCAGAGGTTGTGTAGACCCAGAGCAGGGTGATCCGGGAGGCTGAACGGGCCAGGAAAAGGGTCTACAGAGAAAGGATGTATACGTTCAAAGAGCACCAGCTGGCCATCTCAGATCAGCAGCTGCCCAATCTGCTGCACATACCGCTCCGTAATATGGAGGAATGGGACCACCGTGAATCTCTGGACATGCAGAAGAAGTTTATGCGGGTGAGAGGGAGTGTCTCCTGCACGGACAAAACTGAAGCCCACACACATACTGTAGAAGGCGTTGTTTATTAGCTTAAATTGCATTTTAAAGACATACTTTATATTGAAAGTCTTTAGATATTTAATATTTGTTTTTATTTTTTTATTGCATAACTTCTATTTCTCCAAAATTTTGACTCTTATTGTTGTTGTTATTATTATTATTGTTGCTATTGTTGTTGTTATTTTAGGGTCCCGCATAATTGTGGAGGCATTTCACTGCATATCATATCGGTATGTGACAAATAAAATTAGAATTTTTGAATTGTAGAATTATTTAAAGGTCCCATGAAATTAAATAGATGTTAGTATCAGTATGTTAGTTTTTTAGGATATCTATAAGCTAGTGTGCTCAAAAACAGGGACAAAATTTGTGTTTGGAAGATCTAAAATTGATATAAACATGTAAGGCTTAGGACTTCCGCCTAAATGGGTCAACATTTCTTTTTCCGGTCTTACTTTAGTTTCTGATCAAATCGTGACCAATCAAATGCTCTCTAGTATCTGACATGCCCCGCCCCCTTCTAGACGCTTCACATTTGATGCGCTTGAGCTCAACCACTCTCACTGGCAGAGCGGTGATAAAACAACTGCTATTGGCTGTTTTATAAAAAGGGGACGAGCTACACTGTCCCGCCCTCTCTTTGTGTTTCAGTTGAGATTACATCAAACATCGAATAAAAATGCACATTTCAAAGCACTTCACTGGACCTTTAATAATAATAATAATAATAATAATAATAATAGTCCAAGAATTAAAGGGATAGTTCACCCAGAAATTTACTAATCCTTAGTAAAAACCTACTTGACTTTTTCATCTGTTAAACACAAAATAAGATATTTTGAAGAAGGCTGGAAACCTGTAACCATTGACTTTGACTATAGTATTTGTTTTTTCTTACAATGGAAGTCAATGGTTACAGGTTTCCATCTTCCAGAATCCCACAATTCTCATTTAACAGTTTTTCATTTAATTTCTACTTCTATTGGAAATGACTACAAGTCAGTTTTCTTTTACCCCACTGTACATAGTGTATATATTTTACCTTATATATTACCCTCTGTATGTACTTTTTTATACATATTTTATATTTTGTTCTATTTTCTATAGCTATAATTATTTAACCTAAATTTTTCTATATTTATTCATTCATTTTTCTTTCGTCTTAGTCACTTTATTCATCAGGGGTTGCCACAGCGGAATGGACCGGCAACTTATCCAGCATATGTTTTACACAGCGGATGCCCTTCCAGCTGCAACCAGGTCCTGGGAAACATCTATACACATTCAATTTATCTTACCCAATTTACCTATAGCTCATGTCTTTGGACTGTGGGGGAAACCAGAGCACCCGGAGGAAACCCACGCCAACACCAGGAGAGCATGTAAACTCCACACAGAAATGCCAACTGCCCCAGCCGGGACTTGAACCAGCGACCTCCTTGCTGTGAGGCGACAGTGCTAACCACTGAGCCACCATGTCGCCCCATTTTTCTATATTTTATTTCTAGTTTTCAAGGCCTTGAGGACACAGGTGTAAATCCCCGGCGGCATGGAGGGGACGTGTCGCCCCCCCATCCAAGGGTTGTCCCCCTCAAAAAGTTATAAAAAAAATCGCATTCTTTATAGTGAAAAATATATGTATATATACCTAAAATATTTGGGCAAGTAGGAAAAAAAAATGCATTTAGAAACAGTTGAGTTCCCCCTCCCCTTCCTCACAGTGGTTTGGCCCACTGCCTGTTTTCCCAGTTCATCTACCTACGAGTCAGGTGTGTGGCTGCAGCTCAAATAATGTTGAACTCCAGTAAGGAGGGTATTTTATTCACTTTAAATAAAGCTATTGTCTCTAATGTAGTTGTTGCAGACTCATTCAATGCTGATTACCGATGTAATTTTCCATAAATCTGCTATATTAGCAAATAAAATATTACTTATCTAGTTAATGTTAGCTTGTTTACAATAGCTTGTTGCATAGTGCACTGCAACTAACACGCCAAAGCCGTTTCACATGCATTGCTTTATTTGTGACGACTTGCCATAATGTTAGCTTAACAGTAACGGCCACAATTAGAATATTGTTAAGTTGTGCATTTGCTAAATGAGCACTGTGCTACGTCTGAACTGACTCCACTGTATTTTTTTGTATAATCAATTTCTGTTATTGGGCGGCGCGGTGGCACAGTCGGTAGCGCTGTAGCCTCACAGCAAGAAGGTCACTGGTTCAAGCCTCGGCTGGGTCAGTTGTCATTTCTGTGTGGAGTTTGCATGTTCTCCCCATGTTGGCGTGGGTTTCCTCCGGGTGCTCCGGTTTCCCCCACAAGTCCAAAGACATGCGGTACAGGTGAATTGGGTTAGCTAAAATTGTCCGTAGTGTATGTGTGTGAATGAGTGTGTATGGGTGTTTCCCAGTGATGGGTTGCAGCTGGAAGGGCATCCGCTGCGTAAAACATATGCTGGATAAGTTGGTGGTTCATTCCGCTGTGGCGACCCCTGATTCATAAAGAGACTAAGCCAAAAAGAAAATGAACTTCAAAAAAACTGCTTATGAGAAAATGTTATATTTATTGTGTCCCCCTACTGTTAAATGAAATTTACACCCATGCTTGATGATAACGTGTTTGTCAGGGTTCTGCCACTCCGGTCTTGTAAATTCATGTTTTAGTGGCAGAGTCCAGACACTAGTCATGTCTTGTCCTGTATGTTGTGCTCGGCTCGAGTTTTCTCGGGTCGAGCGCTTGTTTTCTGTTGTGACATTGTATGAGCGGCATTCTGGTAGCTCGCGGATCGCGCACGCTCCCGCGTAATGCGGGCGCCGCGAGGTCCGCACGTGGTCTAGATGCGCGCTCTTGTCCTGGTGTTTGTGTTTGTTCTGTCTGCAGCGTGGTGTTTCATTCCCAGCGTCTCAGTCTAGTTGGTTTCGGTTTCGGTTGGCGCTGGGATGAAACATGCACGTTGCATGTGTGAGTGCACGGTAAGTGTTTTCATTTATCGTGTACTCGTGTCTTGCGTTTAGTTTCTGTTGGTGTTGTGTTTAGCACGTGGTGCAGGTTTACATGCCCCGTGTGCCGGTTAATGAGTTCTCTCATTGGCTGTGTGTTCAAGTCTTGCTTTTGTGTGAGCACATGGCTTGCGTTTGTTTGTGTCATGTGCTCTCCCATCTATTGTCTCGTCCCACCCTCCTTGTTACCCCTTATTAGTTTATTATGTTCACCTGTTTGTGTGTTAATTATTTGTGCTTTATATTCTCCTCATGTCTGCTGTCCTGTGCCAGTTCGTCGTCTTATCTTCATCGTCTGATCTTCGTTGTATATTCCCTTGTCGTGTCGTGTCCAGCCTTGTCCAGTCCTGCTCTTTCCTGCGAGCCCAGTCAAGTTTTTGTCTTTTTGTTAATGTTTTCCCCCTCGGGGTAGTTTGTTTTGCCTTTTTGTTTTATTTTTATTATTAATAAACCCATTTTCCCTGCATTTGAGTCCTCGCTCCTTTCCCCACCCCACAACCGTGACAGTGTTTATATTACTATAGCCGTTGTTACCATAGCAACAACAATTACCACAACAGTTTAATTGAAGTACTTTGCTGCTCAAAAACCCTACAATATTTACTATAAGTTACCACAGTAGCTTAATTTAGTTTACTTTTGCGTATCTTGGGTTTTGCATTAATCCAGTCAAGTTCTCACATGTCGTTTCTGGAGGTCTGTTTTGTTTCATCTGCCCTTGATAACAGCACTCGCTGAAGCACATGGCACAATGTTTACCTCTCGTTTTTCTCACTTGTTGATCGCTCAAAGACAGAACAGAACAACATTTAATTACCGCAGTATATCTAGAGCTCCTAATTACGCTTCTAGAGTCAGGCAGGGAATGTTCGCTGTGTGACTGCAGGCGTTCATGGACTGACAGATTCCTTGGCAACTGTTTCTCTTGTGTGTGTATTTTTTTTTTTTTTTGCCCTCACACTTTTTTATCTCTCTCTCTCTCCATCTTCCTCTCCTCTTCTTTTAATTAGAGTAGAAGATCAGTGAAATGCCAAGTGTCAGAAGCAGAGAGGATGAGAATATAGCATAAACGACCTTTTAAACTTTGCTGATCTTTGATAAGGCCACAAATGGAGCGTCTCGGTCCTCCCCGCTCGTTGTTTGTCTCCCCTGGACACTTATCTAACAGCTGGACGGTTATCTAACAGGTGGATTCTGAGGGAAATATGTGATGGTTACAGCTTTGAGCACATCATGAGACACACTGAAGCACTGAGATCACAGGAGGATTCACATTTCCGGGTTTCTCAGTAGCAGATGTTGTCATAGTTGGGTAAACTTAGGCCCAATCCAAATTCCTTAGCCCTTCCCCTTACCCCTACCCCTTTTTTTGTGGGTTCACGTGAAGGGGTAGGGGTGTTCCAATTCTCTTTAGGTTGAAGGCGTAGGGCTGAGGGGAAGGGCTAGATAGCCCTTGAAACTGAGATTTTCCAGGAGCACACTAGAAACTAGCTACAACGACAACATGAGATGCAAAACTTAGTATTTTTTGGCATTATTAAGAATCTTTACAACAAACAAGCATATGTTTTAATACACTCATAACAGCATTCGTGTTTTACAGTCATGCTTAAAACAAACCCACTAAATTTCGCTATCTATAATCCATAATAATAACTCCTGTACTGTAGTCCAACAACATACTTTCACTCAAAGACACTTGAAACCCCTGTCAGAAATGCCTAGTGGCTGGGAATGTGCTTTTTACAGTGTCTGGTATAACGTTAATGTTGTTTTCTTGTGTTTACATAGATGAATATGGCCACAGTGTAAATGCACAGTACAGTTACGAGCTTATTGCCCCATTATATCGTTATGATAACATGATATCGTTTGTGATTTCCTGAAGATAAACACCAAAAAAAATTATGCAGCTGGAATAACTACAGCAGTCGCCATCGTCGATCTCATATGAGCTCGTGATGGCACATGTGTGTGGGTAAATTTGAAGCTCTTTGCCTTCACACTCTGTTTCAGGGGTCAAGAGGAAGGGCTAGGGGTAAAAAAATAGAATTGGGATTGGGCCCTTAGAGTGCAGTGAATGGGAGAGTACACCAAATCCTGTTTTTACAATCCTATTTGCTGAAATCATAAAAGGAAAAACTCCATGATGGTGTTATCAAGACTTTCAGAATATGGAAAAATAGCGTGAGACTGATAACGGCAGCCAGAGGAGAGAACACTTACTAGGTTTACATGGACATCAGTAATCGAATTATTTGCCTTAATCTGAATAAGACAATAATATGATTAAGGTGTTTACATGAGTTGCTTTTTGAATGTTGCTTTCATGATCCCGTTTTACATGTTATAACACGATTTACGATTTCGATTAACGTCATTGCGTCACCACGCTATCCACGTTTCCTCCGGAGTTTCATGTAAATTCAGGTGTTTCATTATTTATTTTTTGACTTTAACTGCAGTCCGGCAGTTTCACTTTCATTCAGGAACACTTTATTCATGCCCCCTCTTGACAAACTGAGGTATTGGATGCGCGTATGAAGTAAGGACTGCTGGAAGAATGTTGTTTTAATGGAATTTGATGCCGCACGCCCAATGGAAAGAAAAAAACCCTCCGCATTTTTGCGATGTGTGTGTCTGTGGTCTTTCACTGACTTGGTAGGTGCAGCTTTATAATGTTGGATTAAACAGCCGTGTGTGTGTGTGTGTAGACTATCCTGTCGCAAAATGCAGCGACAAGTCCTACATGACGGTAATAGTTTGATTGCGGTGTTTACATGTCTGTGCTGCTCTTCTGTACTGTACAAACTATAACATTCACTGCTCACATTTCACAAAAATATAGTTGTTGCTCAGTTTTTATTAGAAGAACTGAGTGTGTGAACAAATAAAAGTAATCCTGTCTGCAAAAGGAAGTAATAATAAATAATAAATACATTTATTTATTTGTGCTATTTTAATTTAAATTATTTGTTTCTTTTTCTTTTATTTAATTATTTAAATTTAAATATAAGTTTTCATTTAAACTAAATTTGTTTAATTAAAATGTTCTCATTTAAATTCATAATTTTTATGTATTTATTTTAATTTAATTTTATTATTTTTAATTTAATTTAATTTATCTGCACAGAGCTTCTGAGCAGAAATTCATATTCGACACTGGCATACAAAATACAGTACAGTATACATACACTTGCATATATTCATTCATTCATTTTCATTTCGGCTTAGTCCCTTTATTAATCTGGGGTCGCCACAGCGGAACGAACCGCCAACTTATCCAGCATATGTTTTACGCAGCGGATGCCCTTCCAGCTGCAACCCATCTCTGGGAAACATCCATACACACTCATTCACACTCATACACTACGGACAATTTTAGCTTACCCAATTCACTTATAGAGCATGCGTTTGGACTTGTGGGGGAAACCGGAGCACCCGGAGGAAACCCACACCAACACGGGGAGAACATGCAAACTCCACACAGAAATGCCAACTGACCCAGCCGAGGCTCGAACCAGCGACCTTCTTGCTGTGAGGCGAACGTGCTATCCACTGCGCCACCGTGAGGCCACTTGCATATATTTAAACCAATATCTTTTGTTGAAATGTATTTCATTTAAATATTTGATATACTATATACACCTGCCTTGAATAGTTCTAACATGCTTTTCTCCCTGTTAATAAGGCAAAAACTCTTTCTGTTTAGGAATTAAAATTCACAGACTTTATTGCCAATTGTCTGAACTTTCCATGACATTGGAAGCCTTTGGGTTTTGCTCCTCTCTGGCTAGAATAATCACCTACTTTTTTTGGCTGGAGGCTATAAACCACACTTCATAAGGATGGAGAATCCAATCTGACAGTCAGAGAGACTAGTGTCAGGGCATTTTATTCAATCACACGTTTTACCAGCCTCAATTCAGATCATGTTTTGGTTCATGCGTTATGAGACCACAATCCAACAGCCTTAGGGAGAAAAAGAAGTCTGTATACGGATGTCAGATTTAGTCTGCCGGCTGTTCTCGGAGAGGATGTTGGATTTATAATAGCGATTAAAAACAGCAGCTGATACTAGTGAAGCAACTCATACTAGTGCTCTTCATACAGTTGCTAGTTGTTAAGTAGTTTGAACAAGCAGCAAAAGTCATTTTTTGAGTGAAGCTTGTCTATCACTGGAGGACACTGGATGTCTAATCTAGAATGTTCTCTGATGGGTTTCTTTTTAATGTAATTATGGGTCACTTTAGCCTTTGCCTTGTCTTCATATTGCCAGCGTGCCTGTGCTAGACGTTGTGTGGGCTCTGATCTTCAGATTTGGAGAGGAGCGCTGAGAGCGTCTCCAGGATGAGTGGGCGCGCTCGGCACTGGCACCTTGCAGTTTGTTGTCTTTGGGAAAACAGATAAAAAGAATAAGTCAACACAGTATGCAAGCTTTCTAAATTAGCATTGCATTCACAGCTTTTTTGAGAGATGACAAATTGAAATTTCGCATCGGTTTCCAGGAAAGAGATGCAACAATAGTCAAGAGGTGAACTGAGGTGTTTGACGTGTTCTTCCAGAAGCAGAAGGGTATTATTGAGCTTCATTTTGCAGAGAGGATTACTTTTATTTGTTCACACGCTCAGTTCTTCTAATAAAAACTGAGCAACAACTATATTTTTGTTTTCGCCAGGAAATGTGAGCAGTGAGTGTTTGAATAGCAGTGACTAGTTTGGGGTATCAATTATATTATTAATTGTTAATATATTTTAGGACACTGCTAGGATGGTTAAGCACATTGCTAGCGTGTGGATATCATGTTTTAGCTAACAGGAGTAATGTTACTAGCATGTTATGCTAGCCAGGACACTGCTGGGATGTTTAAGCACATTCATTCATTCATTCATTTTCAACCGCTTGTCCGGGGCCGGGTCGCGGGGGTAGCAGTCTTAGGAGAGAACCCCAGACTTCCCTCTCCCCAGACACTTTCTCCAGCTCCTCCGGGGGGATCCCGAGGCGTTCCCAGGCCAGCCGAGAGACATAGTCTCTCCAGCGTGTCCTGGGTCTTCCCCGAGGCCTCTTCCCGGTGGGACATGCCTGGAACACCTCCCTAGGTAGGCGTCCAGGAGGCATCCGAAACAGATGCCCGAGCCACCTCAGCTGACTTCTCTCGATGTGGAGGAGCAGCGGCTCTACTCCGAGCTCCTCCCGGGTGACAGAGCTCCTCACCCTATCTATAAGGGTGCGCCCTGCCACCCTGCGAAGGAAACTCATTTCGGCCGCCTGTATCCGAGATCTTGTCCTTTCGGTCATGACCCAAAGCTCATGACCATAGGTGAGAGTAGGAACGTAGATTGACCGGTAAATCGAGAGCTTTGCCTTTCGGCTCAGCTCCTTCTTTACCACAACGGACCGGTACATCGACCGCATTACTGCTGCCGCTGCACCAATCCGCCTGTCAATCTGACGTTCCATCCTTCCCTCACTCGTGAACAAAACCCCAAGATACTAGAACTCCTCCACCTGGGGTAAGGACTTTCCTCCAACCTGGAGATGGCAAACCACCTTTTTCCGGTGGAGCACCATGGCCTCGGACTTGGAGGTGCTGATTCTCATCCCAGCCGCGTCACACTCGGCAGCAAACCGCTCCAGTGCATGCTGAAGATCCATGTTCGGCTCGGCTGGGTCAGTTGTTTAAGCACATTGTTATGATTTTTTTTATGATGTTCCTAGCATGTTGTTTGACATGGTGATTTGACATAGTGCCAACTTTGCAATGTTATGTTAACTGCATGAAGGTTGTTAACATCTTTTGCTAACCAAGACACTGCTGGGATGTTTTAGCACATTGTTTTCGTGTTGCAAATGTTTTAGCACTTACTTAGCATGTTTTGTTAGCATCTTTTAGCACCTTGCTGGGGAAGGGGTTAGATTAGCTAACATAATTACATTTTATAACTATTTATTATGGGCGACACAGTGGCTCAGTGGTTAGCACTGTCGCCTCACAGCAAGAAGGCAGCTGGTTCGAGTCCCGGCTGGGTCAGTTGACATTTCTGTGTGGAGTTTGCATGTTTTCCCCGTGTTGGCGTGGGTTTCCTCCGGGTGCTCCGGTTTCCCCCACAGACCAAAGACTATAGGTGAATAGGAAAAACATAAATTGTGTGTGTGTGTGTGTGTGTGTGTGTGTGTGTGTGTGTGTGTGTGT